>JADLZN010000765.1:0-260003 GCA_018155175.1 Sinocyclocheilus anophthalmus | reverse complement strand
ATCAGAAAAAAACCCTGAGCTGCATTCTGCACAACTCACAATTAATTACATGTCATCTCATCAAACTCTGAGAGACAATGGAGCCTGCATTCATTAGCTGAAGATGATGAACTAATAGTGGCGTGACTGCGAGAGAGGAAGTGAATTTCCATAGTCCCATACCAGCACCAGGGCCACTGCGAAATGTGCAATTAGCCCGCAGGAATTGTGAACACACTGTGTGTGATCAGCCGTTTGGGTGAGTGGAGTGTCAACACCTCCAGATGAAACGTGACACACTGATTAATGGCACAGCGGCTGAGACTGCCACTGAGCTCATGAGATAGATGGGCTGGAGTTTAGTGTGACTTCAGACCACTGCATGTGACAGATTAATGCTCATCCTTCTCTGGGATCTTGGTTTAATGCATCAAGTTAGGCAAGCTCTTCAAAACACATAGACTGACAAATTAACATTTCACCAGGACAAGTAATGTTGCAGCATGATGATCTATGTTTGTCCAGGTAACCTGTTAGAAACACTGCCATTCCATTTCATCTTACCTGTCTGGTCATGATCAAAGATATAAAGAAAGACTATCCATTATATCTAACTAGATTATCTATCATCTTAACATGTTGAAATGACAAAACTCCCTCCAAAAGCTTGTTAATAACATACACTGTACTGTTCAAACGTTTAGGGTCAGTACGTTTTTTGTTTCTTTCTTGTGATCAAATTGATACTTGTATTCAGCCAGGGACACATTAAAGAGAAGTAAAAAAAAGCGAGAGTAAAGACATTATAATGTTACAAAACATTTCTATATCAAATAAAAGTTCGGCTCAATAAAAACTCTAAAGAAGTCATTCCACACTTGATTGGGCAGCACAACCATTTTAAAGCAATTATAATAAGAAAAAGAAATGTTTCTTGAGCACCAACTCGCAAAATAGAAAATAGTTAGTTTGAATTGTAATAATATTTCACAATATACTGTTTTAACTGTATTTTTGATCAAAATAAATGCAGCATTAGTGAAAACTTACGACCATTAAAATTAATCCAATCAATCAATCAAAGTGACCTCAAAATTGAATGGTAGTGTACTTTACAGTGGGGGCGATTTTGTCCTGACACTTTACATAGCTCACAATTCAAAGTGTGTGGTGATCTGTTGCTGATATTTGTCATTTTTAATGTTTAGCTGAGTATTTCATTGTGGTTGTCATCTGTGGTGGAAAGCGACAGTGGCAATTTCCAATGTATCGCTCCAATTTATTGATTTTCCACGGCTCACTTTTCGTTCTAGTGAAACAAAATGCAATCTATTGTGCAATTTTGGATCATTAAAATAAAAAAAAGTCTGAAAAAGGTCTACTGGGGCAGATCAGAACCTCAAACACCTTTTTTTCAGAGCAAATCCATGACCACTAGACCTACTTGTTAGTCAATTAACTTACTGCTCTGTGCATATATCCATTGACCAACAGAAAGAATCCCACGATTTACTGTAGCAAATGAGATTATAATCAAATGTCTCACAGTCATTTGAGCATTTGAATCGGTCAGCAAGAATCATTTCTCCCTCAAATTACTGTGTAATTTCACTTAATATATTTATGTGCCATTAAAGATGTATCCATTACTTCTTTACCTTGCGTTTGTTGTCCGTTAAGTCAGAGAGCGATAATTAACCCTCTTACCTTTCCAACAAAAAAGCAACTCGTGCGTCACTGCTCAGGATTTTCTCTGACATCAACTCTTTGCACCGTCAGTATGCCGTACAGGTAATAATTCTTCAGCTGTAAATAACTTATTTCAAACCTTGCATCAAACTACACGTCGACGCTATATGCTACTAGCGTATATACAGGCAGCCAGCATCCCATTAACCTTTTTAAAAAAAGGGGTCATATGATGTGATTAAATTTTTTCCTTTCTCTTTGGAGTGTTACAGCTCTTGGTGCATAAAGAAGATCTGTAAAAGTTGCAAAGACTAAAGTCTCAAATCCAAAGAGATATTCTTTATAAAAGTTAGAGTCAGCCACACCTACCTAAAACAACTCATTCTAACACACCCCCACATGTCTACATCACTATGTGGGAAGATTTGCATAACGCGCCCAAATGTTCACGCAAAGAAGGCGGAGTAACTTATTCTAGCTGTAGTATTGTTGCTGCCGCCACCATGTCCTGAAGACGCTGTGTTTCGTTGTGAAAGCAAACTACTTTGTTTGTTTTTCCAAAAGAGGACGATATCCACTTCATCATGCCTGGAGCTGATCCGTGCTGGTCGCTGAGGAAATACAACAAATTAGTGCTGTGGACGCCGCATATTTTATGGAGGACTGTTTCCTGATCGTGGTAGAGTAACGTTAGACTAAAATGTCGGCAGTTATGACTCACGTAAGTACGTTTTCATTTAAAAGATTTACCACTGACGATTCAAACGCGAGTTTTAGCAGTGTGATAGCCACTTGTTGTTTGTAATTTCTCTGATTACAAATGCAGACATTGTTTTATGTTTATGTGGCGCGATGCAACGCAACGAGTAAAAAATCATTATAAATCAGTAATTATGTCCCCACTGGATAAAACAAATGCCTCATTTGTAATGGGTTTTAATATTTATGTCTCGTAGCTCCGGCCGGGACACGACATTACAGTATGGTAAGGGACGTAACATTTCGGTCACATGCTTGATGTATTCGGCCAATCACAACACACTAGATTGCTGGCCACTCACAGCACACCTCGCTTTTTCAGACAAATGAGCTTTGTAAAAATCGACGCGTTTCAAAAAGGCGGGGCATAGAGGAGAACAATAATGTACAGTATGTGGACAATAATGTGTTTTTTTTTTTTACTTTAAACGCATAAACACATTTCATTACACCAAATAATGTTATTTTTAGCAGCATCATACGACCCCTTTAATGAATCAACGTGGTAACGTCATTTCATCATAGTGGACGACCCGCAAAATACATTAAAAAAAACTTTAAATGTAAAACTGATATTGATTTGAAGTGTTCTTTTTGAAATATGTAGACTGAAAATTTGTTTCATTTATTTTGGCATTGCTCTCATGTTTGGAAAAAAAGTTTTGACTAGATTTATAAATGATAACATTGACCTCACTTTTTCTTTGTGCTTAGAACATGTTTTATTTGGTTTTACTAATATCCCCTCAAATGAAAATTTTAGCCCACCCCCTGGCTGTAGGTGTATTTTGTATACAAATTTAGTAGGCTATTTTATATATTTTGTTTGTGTTTTATGTAGATATTTATGCGTGATATTGTAGTCCTAACTGTACTTTGTGTTTACTAAAGTTTAATAAAAAAAATTACTTTTTATAGAAAACCGAGTAGTCTTAATCTCATTTACACTATTCACACACCTCTTCACCAAAACTTTTTAATGTATGAAACTAGATTACATTTTACAATTCTGCCTATATTTTCTCAGAATTCTGAGTTTGTTTCTGCCACAAAATAAAAAGGTAAGTGCGTTGTTTTGCTGTTGATTGATTTTTTTCACAATTCTGTCTGTTTTCTCTCAGTTGTGAGTTTATATCAAACAGTTCAGCCTTTTCTTGTTGGAATTGCAGAATTGTTTATATCTCTGTTACTTGTTATAAACTTACAGTTTCACAAAGCCATTTTTTCCCTCAGAATTATGAGATATTATGAGCCTTTTCATTTTAATCCCATGGTGGAAATAAGCTTCCATAGAATGCACTTTTAAAGTTAGAAATTAGCAAAGAAATATACTTCGAAAATACTCTATATATACTCTTCTAGACCTGATTCTTACATTTACGAAAACACTTCATTTTTGTATTCATTTTTCATATCACGGTGCTCTTTAGAATGGGGATCAGTTCAACTTGTAAAAATCAAGGCCAAGCACTCAAGGACAAGTAAAACGTAAAAAGCCTTTATTTTCTCATGGCTATATAAAGTTAAAAACAACACCTTTGACCGCACACATTTTTGTGTTATGAACTGTTCACCAAGTTCATTTTTGTGCACCTAATTAATATTCATGAGCCAGCCCATTTCCATTTCACAGTGCCACAACCTGCACATTTGTACTACTTAATTTTAAAATAAAATAAAGACCCATGGTCAAAACATATTGGCTATGCATGAAGAAAACCACATTAAAGTACATTAGCGCACCAGTAAACCAAACAATAGACCAATTTGGAGTAGACGTCACAATTACGTCACTTGCAGCTGCGCGTGCATAGTAGTTGCAGAAAAACACTGGCAACAAGTGGAGGTAAATGGGTAAAATAAAATAAAAAATATATTTTCGTGCCTTTTGATGTCAAGATCGGAATGCAAAACATTTTTATAGAATACTGTCGTCAAAGAAGCCATTTGAAGCTAAACGCAGACGTTAAACAGAGAGACTATGGATGAAACCTGCTATGATACTTTTAAAGCATAAATTTGATTTAAACAATAGGTCTAAATAATATTCACATAGGAGACATATTGTATTAGCCCTACAGTTAAAGCATGAAATACTATTTAAAACCTATAATAGTTTACATAACATTTACCTATTTTATCTCACAATTCTGACTTTTTTTTTCTTGCTAATGCAAGTTTATATCTCCTAGTTTGGACTTTATAACTTGATTCAAGCCAACAACTGCGAGTGTGTCCATTCTGAGGGGAAAAAGCCAGAAGTGTGGGATTATAAACTAAAAAGAAAGAATGACGAGTTGATTTTTCTTACCAGAATTGTGAGATATAAAAAAAGTCAGAATTTTGAAATATAAACTCAAAATTACATTTTTTTATTCTTTTATTCCCTGGCTTCCGTAGACTGCTACGTTAAAACTAGCATTTTCTGCCACCAAATAGGCACCGCCCACAAAAAACCTCATCACTGTTTGCAAACACTGAAACTGGTCTATGGCTCTCCAATCATTATTTCATGGCAGAAACTTGAATAAAACACTGAAGCTTTTTATCTATTTCCTTATTTTGAGATCTCAAGAACCAGCAGTAAAACAAGTATATGATCGAATAATATTCTTTCAGAAACTTCTGCAAGTGTCCATTTTAGGAGAAGATGAGCCTGTGGGCATGCAGCGGGACACACTTGAGTGGAGGAAAGTCATCACAGCACCCTTTGCTCCTTGTTTTAATTACACACAACAAACAGCATAGATGTTTCCTAATAAGATGGAGTCAGAGAAGGTCTCATTACCAGTTATGAAGAAAAAAAAGGAGGGCGGGAGAAAGTGGGAGAGCTTTCATAAGCAAAAGAGAGGATTTCTCATGCATACAGAGGAAGTGAGTACAATAAACAGGCAGTAAAATGAGTTGGCATGAGAAGTGTTGTGCTTAGAGTATTTGTTCAGTGCAGAACCAGGGGTAATACATTTTTAGGAGATCATCTCAGAGTATTAATTGATCGACATCATATTTTCATCTGATTCAAAGGCCATACAGTGGATCCAAAAAGTATTTGGAAACCTAAAGGCACAATTCATCCAAAAAAGAAATTCTGTAATTTATTTTAAAGAAGGTCTCGGCTCTCTCACTCTCTCTTTTTTTTTTTTGGTCCGGTAAAGTGCAAGTCAATAAGATTCGGGTTATTTCGGACCCCACTGACTTCAAATACACTGTAATAAAAAAGATTTGCATACTTAAAAAAAAAAAAAAAAAGATTACTGGAGTATGTTTACCAGAAAATACCATTTAAACTCTTTCTACTTGAAAATGTCACGTTTAATTCAATGTGTTACTTGCCATATGTTTGTAATTGTTTGGAAATTTTGAAGTGAGAAATAGTTTCAAAAGTCGGTGCATAACCAACTTTTTTTTCAGTGTATGGACACATTATCTTGTTTCATTTACAATAATATATTCTATTAACGTTTGACAACTAGAAAACATCCAAATATTTTTATTACATTTTTAAAAGTGAATTAAGTCTCCAAGTACTTGTATTATTCAATATTCGACTAACTGTAATAACAATGTGCTTAAAGATCAAATGCATTCTGCTGTCTAAGTTCTATATATAAGATGCTATAATTGTCATGCAATCACTTATTTTGCCCAGGTTTGGATATTATTTTTCCAGTAAGTACTTTTCAAAGGAGCTGCATTCTTGTGATCTGAATCAACACTTGAGACACTGGAGAACAAGTGTGTTCGCTGTGCATCAGCATTATTCTTGCTAATCTTGTTTGATCTTCACATTTGCATTAAGCATCTTCTTACAGCATTACCACTTAGCAGCGATTTATTCTTCCCTACAATCAAAGGCCTCGTATGTATCAGGCATGTTTTTCAAAGTCAGTTCATTTTGGACATTTACATAGTAAAATTAATCCCTTGGCAAGTTCGCAACCGTTTTGTGCTGCAGGTGCATATCAGTTACAAATAAGATATAGATGCTAAGAAGTTAGAAGTTGTAGAAAGAGAAAATGGTCTATTTAAAACACTAGTTTAGATCTTGATAGGTGACGCAATGATTTTCTCTGAGCACATCTGTGACAGTTTTCAGCTTTCATTTCACGAGGGAAGAACAGAATCTCACTCTGCAGGTGCGAAGCGTTTGTCTTTATAAAGCATAAGAGCAGCAGCTCTGTGATGCAGATGTCCTGCAGTCTCACAGAGCAACACTGCCCTCTACTGACAGAATGCTACATTCTAGCTGGGAGACTTTATTCACATTCACTACAAATCAGGTGTACATATTAGATATTGTGGTGAAAGGTCAAATGGTTGTCAATAACGTGTCCAGGTCATATTTCATCCTTAAAGTAAAATTATAAGGCATATTGTATGAGCATATATAGCAATATATATATATATATATGCTATCTATATAATATATAGATATCTAGATAGAATATATGCTGCTTTGTTGTGGAAACATGATTCTTTTTTTTTTCAGGATTCTTTGAACGATGTTTGAAAATTCAGAATAAAATAGACATAGAATCTTGTTACACTATAATGTAATTTTTGATCAATTTAAGTGCCCTTCTGTATGAAGTATTATGTCTTATATTTAATGGCAAATTATGGCAATTCTTATTCTATTACTGTATGCAATTGTCATCAATAGGGAAAATATTACAATATACATAGTATTATGGAATAGGATAGTATTTGCTGTACTGCTTTACGCAGATTGAAATTAAACCTAGAGAATAATGGGAACAAAAGAACAGAGAAGAGTTACATTTAAAGTAGATTTTTAGACGCATTACATATTGAGATTTGAGGTGAAAATTGTCCTTAAAGGGTTACTCAACCCCAAAATGAAAATGTTGTCATTAAATCACTTACCCCCATGTCGTTCCAAAACCATAAAAGCTTTGTTCGTCTTCGGAACACAATTTAAGATATGTTGGATGAAAACCGGGTGGCTTGTGACTGTCCCATTGACTGCCAAGTAAATTTCACTGTCAAGGTCCAGAAAAGTATGACAGACATCGTCAGAATAGTCCATCTGCCATCAGTGGTTCAATCTGAATTCCATGAAGCGACGAGAATACTTTGGTACGTGAAGAAAAAAAAAAAAATAACTTATTCAACAATGTGCCTCAATGTCTCTCCGCAGCACAACGGATCACTTTTGGAGAATAACCAGAAAGCAAGCAGCGACACTTTTCGGTGTCAGCCGCACTTGCACTGATGCGCTGTTTCGTTCAAATCAAAGCCGTAAAATACAAGTAGAAAAAGTCTCATTGTGTAGCGGCAGACACAGAAGGCGTACGCGCTGGCACAGTGGATATTCTCCAAATGGCGCTACGTGATGCGAGAGAGACATGAGGACACTAATTGTTGACTAAAAGTTATTTTTTCTCATGTACAAAAGTATTATAGTCGCTTCATAACGTACGGGTGAACAGGTGGCAGATGGACTATTCTGACGATGTCTTTATACTTTTCTGGACCTTGACAGTGTAAATTACTTGGCAGTCAATAGGACAGTCACAAGCCTCCCAGTTTTCATCCAAAATATCTAAAATTGTTTTCCGAAGACGAACGAAGCTTTTACATGTTTGGAACGACATGGGGGTAAGTGAATAATGACAAAATATTAATTTTGGGGTGGAGTAACCCTTTAACCAATACCAAAATCTTAAAGGTTTTTTTTGTGTGAAATGTGAACTTTTCTTGAGATTACTGATGGCTTTGGTGGCTTTCATTTTGTATTTTGTTGCAACCAAATGCCTGGAGGAGTTCAGTATTTCACAACAGTGTTAACAAATAACAGAAACCAAAAAGTGTTGTTATATGGAGTAATGTTTATTGCTGATTAGAAGTTGAATATATATTTATATATACAGTTGCATACATTGTAAAACAAAATATCCCATATCATGGAATATGAGATGATGAATGAATGAATGTCTCCAGACTCGCAGTGGTAATGAACTGTATCTTAAACACTGCTGATTGTCTCCGTGGCACCATCTAATACTGCAACTCAATGATAATGCTGTGGAATTGCATCTCTACACCTATTTTCAGGATCTGGACTACAATTAAGCACTGATGTTTTTTTAATCAACATTACGTTATGTCGCCGAGCTGTTGAAAGTCTTGCATTTTTAAATAGATCAAATTCATTAACGTATATTCAAAAAGGGGGCAATAGAAAACGTATTATGTGGAATAGAGACAGTTCATGCACTTTCTGTGGAACGTAAAAGATGATATTTTGATAAATGTTGGTAACCAAACAGTTTTGGTTCCCATTGGATTGCAGTCATTTTTGTCCTGCAAGTTCAACGGGAGCAGAAACTATTTGATTAACAACATATTTTCTTTTGCCTTCCAAAGTAAAAAGCAAGTTTGGAACAACATTAGAGTGAGTAAATGATGACAGAATTTACATTTCTGGATGGACTATCCCTTTAAGTCCCTCATGATTGTAAACAATAAAAAAAGGAAAAAGTAATAGCAGCAAGTGAACACCATCATCAATCTAACTTGAAAACCAAAACAAAAATGTAAATTAACAGCTGCAGATTCTGTAAAAGTGCCTTTCATTTCTGAAGCAGTACATTTTACAGTACTAGTAAAGATCTATGACTTGCATTGATGTGCAATTTTTACTGTTTTCGTACTGCTTTTAAAGAAACATTGTATGCTTGATTCCCAGCAATAGTACAATGATCATAGTCGCAGATGCTCTACTGTAATGTAGTACATCATAGCCTCTATGATGAATCATGTGTTGAGATGGATGCCTAAATTGGCGCGTTTCCTCCTGGCACGAGATTCGTTCACCCTCATCAATCTAAAACATTAAGCCGAGCTATTCCTGCAGAACCATCTGTAGCTGCCTTACAATACGGTGAAAGTAAAGATGACCATGAAGCCAGTGACCCCACGTGTGTGTTAATATTCTAGACTCGGCCGAAGAGTGGAAACGGATTGGGGAAGTTGCGTTCAACCACATTCGCATACATCCAACCAACAGCGCAACTCCAGTTTTCCCTTTTCATCAAGTTTTATTAGATCTACAGTAGATGGGACGGTCCGGTTCACATGGCTGAACCTTGAGCCCCTTGGCTCTGAGTGTCCCGTTTCAGGCAGTCCTCCATCACGCCCTGTGACGCCAGTTCTGAGAGTACATTGTCAAGGTAGTTGGGGTCGGGGTAGCCGTGGCCGGAGACGTTGGACATCATCTCCGTCTTGTGGTGGATCTCGTTCCATATGACGGTGTCTGGCTCCCCTGTGGTGCTGGAAGTGCCCACGGTGAAGATGAGGCGCCGTGTCCACGCCACTTTCAGCAGCTCCAGCACCTGGAGACGGTTGGAGATGATCAGGACCCTCAGTTTTAAAGTAAACACAGTTTGCGGTTTGCTTTGAGAGGGAAACGCAAACCTGAGCACCGTGCAATGATCAACATTAAACATGAATGCTGGTCGTGAGCCAATACATACGGCATTTCTTCTGTTACTTCGCTCCAGTATGGAGTGATTTATTTTTCTTGCAAGAGAAATCACATGCTGTTAAAACTCACATGGATCTTAATGAACTCGGTTAAAGGTTACAAAAACAAGAAATTATATTCTGTGGTTATCGGCAATCGATAAATGCTGGAGTTGAAACATTCTTTTAAAGGTTCGACCTTGTATAAGGTTAGGACGCTCTGATGGAAGTGGAGGACTTTAGGGAATTTCAGACAAAGTTTTACGGACAAAACTAGCTCACAACTATTACAGGGCTGAGTATCAAAGATGGGTCAGTGATTGTGTATTTGCAATTTTTAGGACCTAGTAAACGTATTAAAAGCATCGTCACTCAAAAATTAAAATTCTGTCGTCGTAAACCCTTAAGATTTCCGTTTATCTTTGGAACACAAATGAAGATATTTTGATAATCTTCACTCACTTGTGTTCAATTGCTAAGTATTTCTTATAAGAACTAGAATTTGGGAGGAGTCATGTATGCAAATTTTCGTGTATAGAAGTGTAAAATGTGATGAAAAAATATTTGTATGGGGGAAAAATGTGATAAATGTTTTTACATTTGTAAATTAAAAAAAAAATAAAAAAAGCTTAAGTACTAAACAAAAATTATCATTTCTAATTAGCGAGATGTAAAATGTAAATTTAAATAAATAGACATGTAAAATCTTAAAAATGTTAAAATATATGTGTGTGTGTGTGTGAGTGTATATATATATATAATATATATAATATATATATTTAGTGCTGTCAAATGATTAATCGCATCCAAAATAAAAGTAATTCTTTACATAATATATGTGTGTGTAATGTGTATATTTATTATGTATATAAATACACACACATACAGTATATTATTTGAAAATATTCCATGTATATAACATTTAAGCTATTTATATATTTAAAAAATATATTGAATATATAGACATAAAATATTGCCGTCTTAAATATATCCACATGCATGTGTTGTATTTTCTATATACTAATAAATTCACAGTACACATCATGTAAACAAAAATGTATTTTTGGATGTGATTTAATCACAGTTGATTGTTTTTGATTTTTTTTTATTATTATTATATTTCTTATTTATTTGCTAATTCTCCATATAGCACTAAAGCCTCAGGCGTCAGTATTTCACGATGACTTTCCTACAAGTGACCAACAGAAAAGCTGATTGAAGTGACTTCTGTGTGAGTGGTCCGGTGGTCATCAATACACTTTTGAACAATTGCGAACATGGACACCTTTTTTATGTGACCCGCACCTTAGCTTATTGTGCACTAAGAATTTCAAATGAATCTCTAGCAGTGGCCAATTTATTTATTTGTATTTTTTTAAAACATAGTAGCCTGCTAGTATTTTGTGTCTTTATGTCACCTTTTAAGAGCTGTAGGTTCACCTCATGAATACTCTTTCGGGTTTTATAACAAAAGATTAACAATAAATAAATCTTAGACATGTTTCCAGTTAATAGAGGACGCAAAGCCTGATTAGATCAATCGTGTTTGATTTTGGACATTGATGTGGTAATTCCCAAAAAGACATTTATGTATCTCCAAAGCTCCAGTTCTTCTTAAATGTACAGGAAGTTCAAGCTTTACTGAAACTTCAATGTGATTATGCTCTAATCTCTCAGGGCCATATTGAGTTTAGTGCTTTCTCTCTTCTTGAGGCCCGACATCTGAAGAGGAGAAACGCATTCTGACGTGCCCCGTCTGAGGGCTTCTTTCAGCGCATGCCTCTCCTCTCTGTTCCAACAGAGGGATTTATTACCCCATTCATTAGTCCCACTGAGGAGAACGGCCACCATATGGAGGAAGCGACAGTCTCCGCTGAATCATAGTGTTGTCTTTCTCCTTCTGTCTACGTCTTAGTCTCTCAATCTCTTTGTCTCTGTATAGAAGGGCTGTCTGCCTTATCTCCACTCCACTGAGGAAGGAATCTGGTTAATTATTTTACCTGTCTCTGTCCCTCTGAATATGTCAGAGAAACCTGCTGGTGTTGAGTTCATAGAGAGCAGACTGAATCCTTACATGAGCGCCACATCTGTGCTCTCAATGTAAACAGATCGAGTGTTCGGCCTGTGCTACCTATAGAATATGAATGGCGGCAATACATCGACTGGATGTTATACCATACCAGGTCACCGTAAAGCTGCAGATAATCTGATGATTTATTAATCAGTTTTGATGTGAAATGAATTTTCAATGAAATGTAAGCTCTTCTTTATGTTGGTAAATCCAAGCAGTTTTTTGTTTTGACTATCAGATGTCCTATGGAACTCACAACGGCAAGCAAACAACAGCGCTTTCTTATTATAACAAATGAAACAAGAAACATTAAAGGCACAATATGTAAGATTTTTTATTAAAACATCCAAAAACCACTACACCAGTTTTATATATTTTGCTGACTTGTGCACTTACATTATCCCAAATGTTTTGAAGAATGTTTAAATCCAGAGAAATAAGCAATTTTATCTAATGACATGGACCGTGTCCATAGTGTCATTGTGTCGCCTGCCAATGACGTCATAACCCCTAGATTTGTTTTGTAGAAAACATGGAAACACCAAAAGACGCTTTAATATGTTGTGCGTTTTAATAGACCGGTGCCGACCGCACAGAGTAGCATTATAACAAAACTTTCAAATGTATCTAGTATGATAAATAAAACACAGCTGCTTTTCCCCCACATACTCACGACCGGAAGGAGCGGAAGTGGTTGACTGTGGCATAATAAAAGCTCAGCTGCTTTCGAGCCGTGTGTCACGCTCGTCCAGCGGCCTCGTTTCGCTTCGACGGCTTTCCGCCTCACTCTGCTTCATTCTACTATATTAATAAATCATTAGCTCATCCATTAATGTGATTTTTGCCCGAGTCCCGTCGGATTGCATTGGCTGTGAGGATGAAGATGACAAATCCCATGATTCCACACTCAGTCACTGCCTCATCAAATTACGCCTTTGTCTATTTGTTTATTTTGAATACGCGCCTTCTAGCTGTGAAAATGACATATTGTGCCTTTAAGCGACAAAACATATTTTGTAAAAATTTAGTAAAATTAATTTGTTAACCTTTCAATAGTTGAGTGAAAAATGTTTCACTGAGCTATTCACTGAAGAAGAAAAGGTTTAAAGAAAACTGAGTGTAAAAACTTAATTTAAATCTTTTAAAATTCAATAAAAAAATTTTTTTTCTCAGTTCAAGTGCTGGCATAGTTTTGTTTTTATAGACTGTATAGTATCGTATCAATGAATATCTAAGAGGCTGGTCGTTCTGTTTCTGATGGCTCAGTGGAACGTTTTGGAGACTGAACATGGTTTCAAAGATGTCCTGGCTTTGGTTTTCAAGATTTTTGTTTAAACCCTTCTTATCTAGTTCTCGATCAATAATACATGATTATATAACTAATAGAGTTTTTCTTTTTTGTATTCTTTTCCATCAACAACATTTTTTTTTCATTGACTTCATTATTATTTTTTTATATAAAAAATACAAAGCAAAGGTTAGGTTAAACAAGCTACACCATGGTCACATTACTTTAATGTCACCACCACTAAGGTCCTGACAGTTCTTTCACTTGTTATTTAAAATTGTGAAAGAGTTGCAAGTTACGTGTTCGACGTGATTTAATGACTTCGACAACCTCTGTAGTCTCATTTAGCTTGTTAGCAGCTGCCTTTTTTCCAAGACATATAAAAGCTGTAAAAATCATGAGTTGGGTATTACTGGTGTATTTTATGCCATAGAATAAAACTTAAATTTAACTAAAAAAAAATAATAATTGACTTCTGGGATGATGGAACCAGAAGTGCAAAAGTGCCAATTAATTTCCGTCTCATTCATGTAGTAATCTATTTTTAAAAGCAATAAATAAATATTTCATTTATTAGCTTGATCCTTTCAAAGTCCATTCTTTAAATTCAGTGACAGGAAGTAACAGGTTGGAGGTCAGAAGTCACTATGCGGGGGCTCGGCAGGGTCAGAAGAGAAAAATACTGATGGGACATAAACATTTAGAGCTTCTCAGCATGATAGTGTGTGAGAGAGATTATGCACAAGCGCGAAAGTGAGAGGAACAATAAAGAAATCGAGCCGTGTGCTTTTGTGTTACGGGTGCGAGCGAACAGGAGGTGAGTGGGAGGACAGAAAAAAAAGAGAGGGACCGGGAACTGTATGGCTTTCATATCTGAATTTTTGTCTTGTTAAGGCTTGTCAACATCAATTGTTCCATTCATTTGCACAAAATACAGATGGAGCCTTGACAACTCAGTTTAGCAAATAACTTCATGTCAGCTGCTCCGAGGAGAGCAAAGTCAGTTCCATTGAAGTCATTGTCAGTAAGTAATTCTCAGTTCTTCAGGCCACATACTGTAATGCATTGAGTCAGTGCATTCCTCAATAGTGGCTCTACAAATCGAATTAACTGCTGATCCATGAAACCATGTCCGTAGACACTGTAAAAGCAATTATCTTTACAGAGGAGCCTTTTTATCGTGTGTTTTTATTGCCCTATACAGTTGGGTATTTTTCCACTAAATGTAACACTAAATATGACATTTCATTGTCCCACTAATAAAGACTAAAAATAAATAATGATGGAAAAAAATCATTAAGAAAAGTGTGCATTTTACACTAAAGTGCTATAGTATTACCACATTGTTTTAAATATGATATGGTTGGTGAGCGTGATTTGATCAAGTACAACATGTTCCTTGTTGATCCTGGAACAACATTCAAATCAACCAATCAATCAGAATTGAGGGATAAGTTTACAAGAAATGTCAGTTTTAGCCTTACAACCACACTTAGGTGCTTCTACACCCTTGTTATTCAACCATCATTTCCCACTGATTTTAGGGATAAATTATGGGTAGAGTTAGGTTTAGGGGTAGGGATTGGGTTAAGTCTGTATTTTTGGACAGTAATGTTGATCCAGGATCAACAAAAAATGTTGATCCAGGAACATGTCTTACTTACCAAAATCACGGCGACTTTCTGGTTATACTATGTGTTGTTGTCTTTTTTGGTTGTGTAACGTGTTATTCTTTGTAAATAACCTGGTATATTAATATGGCAGTCATTCAGTGTCATGGTATGTATCAAAATACCATGGTATTACTGTGTATTAATGAATTACAGTGTTACCATCACTGTACCTTGGTACTTAAAGGTATGGTAATGTAAACAGCGCTATGTGCATTACTGCAACAGTACTGAAACAGTTGAGGAAAGTGTCTTGTTCTTTTGTTCACCAGATTATTGTTGTTTGTTAAATATTTGATGAGCTCACTGTTAAATATTTGAGAGCAGTGAGGAATTAAGCATTTTTCAGTTGATGCTGAATCACTGTATATGCCGGTCCATGATTAACTGTCCCACTGCAGTGATCTCAACTGTAACTGCTAAGGTCTGAAAGACCAGATAAAGCAGGCAGAAAACATTGACACATGAACTGCATAACTGTATTATACATGCTTTGCTCTGGAAGTTACTCTGCGGATGATTAGCTCAAATAAATACTGGCTTTAAGTACACTACCATTTAAAAGTTTGGGGGCGATTTTTTAATTGTCTTTATGTCAACAAGATGAATTATTTGTGAAAAAATACCAGTAAAAAACAATAAAGTGAAATCTTACATAGACCTACGTAAAATAGGTTGTTTTTTCTATTCAAGGTATTTTTAAATGTTAATTCATGTCCTGTGATGCAAAATTGAATTTTGACAACCACGCCTTTCATAAATCATTTTAATATGCTGATTTAGAAAACATCAGTGTTGAAAACATCTTAGTCTTGGTCCTGTTTATGTTTACATTAAAGTGTATGTAAACATCATTATTCATGTTTATTATATTCTTTTGGTAATACACTACTTAATGAAAATATGTGTACTTAATACATATATTTCAGTACCTCAAGCAAATGTTAAAATTGACCTAAAGTCAATATAAATAGGACTTTGTAACCCACTTTATTCAGTATTTCTGCATGAATTAGGGTATTCAAAGTAGGGGTGTGCGATATTGACAAAAAAAAAAAAAAGATATCTCCATATTTTCTGGGATTTTATCGATAACGATAATCAGATGATATTTTGCTGAGTGTGTTATTGTGCTGGTACCTTAAGGACTGCCGAAGGCAGCTGACTCCTAATGTTTTTAATATTCTGCATTTATATTCTGTGTGGTGGTCAGTTCATACTGATAGAAATTAATCTTTCCAATAAGTTTAAACAGATTTTTGCATTTTATTGGCATTTTTACCTTTATAAAGCCATTTTTTCTAAAAATGTCCATTATCTTTTGAGTCAAATTCATTCTGTGAATTATAATAAGACATTTGGGCTGTTACCAAGCAAATTAAATCAACACAGAAGCTGCATCTGAAGTGGCATTTAGATGTATTTACACACATGTATTTAGTTTGAATGCATTTAACCTGCAATTACAAATGCATAAATAATGTTTTGATATTAAACATAAAACGTTGAATACTGGTATTTGAAATGATTGAAAACATGGAAAAAAGAAAGAAAGAAAAAGCGAAATTTGAAATTAAAACCACCTGCAGGTGGCAGCAAGCACTGTTATAAAGTGAGTCCCATTGCGATTGAACGAGATCATTAAACGTTTGATTCATTCAGGAACGAAACACCGTCATGTTGCTCAGAGACGCTGAACAGTGCTGTGGCTGTGTTTGGAATTAGTTTTGTTGGCGAAATAGAGCAAAAACAAGCAATATGGTGTCTAAAATGCAAGTTTCTTAATTAACTTCTTGTTTATTGAATTTGTAGTTATGGTAATTTTTGGAGAAAAACGGCAATCTTCGTGTGAAATTGAATAAATATATGAAGTGGTATAAATATATACACTTTCATGTCTTGAATTATGTGATCATTCTAAATGGATTTTAATAGACTGAATCATGCAGTGAAAGTACGCACTCTAAATGCACACACGCACTAGTCTAGACTTCACGTAATGTATGTGTGCGCTCTGTAGGGATGTTTTGAATGGTTTTTGCAAAATGCTCGATAATGTAAAATCGCACATCGTTAAAACAACAATTACGATATTATCGCAGACGATATATATCGCACACCCCTAATTCAAAGAGAACATAAGAGGGGTGGGAATTGATTTTATTCATCAATGGATATTTCATAGTGAAGTCACGAGGTTGGAGCAAAAGGGTTGTAAAATGAGAGTGATTGGTGATTAATAAAAAAAAATAATTGTGGAATAACGTGCACCAACGAATCATGCACAATAGACTTTAGTCAGTGTGGATCCAATATTGAATTTCATGTGGAGGAAAATGAGGCTGTGAGGGATAGATTTGTAGTCTGTAAATAAGATCCTATATCATGTAATTTTCAAAACTGACATTTTTCTAAACTGTTTTAAGAAGTTTTTGTCTGAAAGATTTTGGAAAGACAGCCTATTTTCAATCCTGTCAAAAATTGAAAAGACATTCTACAAGACCAAGAACATGTATTAAGGAAGTAAATGGGATCAGTTTTGTTAATTGACTTTAAAGAAGATTTTAAGGGACACATTTACCTACAGCTTGCGCTAGTGCAAACTTTTGGCATTAAAAAACTGTCAGGATTTACTAAGTGAAAAAAATAGGATTGAAAAGGCGTGGACAGATATTTTTGCAGTTGACCTTATTGCATACGCATTTGCAGGAGTTTCTCTTTCAGATGCAAAATTAATGGGAGGGAGAGTATTTGAATAAATGATGCAAAATGATTTACAATGGTTTGTGGCAGTCAATATAATAGTATTTGTGCCATTATTTATTGCTCAAAAAAGCATGTCTTAACCCATTTTGCCAATCTGCGCTGCTTTTGGTAGATTGTGTTGTTAATTTGCTGCCGTACCATGGGTGCAGCAGGCACAATGATATTACGCAGAGCCTGAAAATAGTCCCCAGCTAGGCAACTTCCAATAAGCCTATCTTCAGGTCCTGCGTGATATCATTGCGCCTGCTGCACACATGGCACACAGCAAAGTTCCTTGATTATTACGCTGGAATGAGAGTATAGTTCCTAGCCATATCAGCCTAGAAAATCACAACTTTTCATTTTCTGTCGGTCTTAGTACACGATGTAACTACAGAAGAGTCCAGTTTTAAATAGGAAAAATATCGACAATCTTTGGTCATTTTTGAGTGAGATGCTAACGGTCTAATCAGATTCAATGATCTATGCCAAGCTACAGCTAAAAGTGCTACCGCCAGACCCGGAGATCGGCTGAATGGTTTCGAAAACGGTAAAACTCAACTGTTTAACTCTAAGGGAGTTGGAAAATGGGCCTATTTTCAAAAATAGTGGAGTGTTCATTTAAGACCAGCTAAAACTGTAACAGTAGGCTCATGGATTCCTTGAAAAGAGAGAGATGTGTTAGTGCAGGCCTGTAGTCTACACTCCCTCATGCCCTCAAAAGGAGGCAAAAAGGTGATGGTGCTCAAAAGGAAGACAGGCGAGACCAACCTGGTGGTCTGGCAGTCATCATAAGCAAAGAGGTGTCTTGTCCCAGGTTCCCCCCAACCGGCCCCTTCAGCTCCTCTGGTGTGTCTCCCAACTTTAAACAAACAGAGGCTCCTCAAGTAAATATTTAGTGCTCTTGTGGGAGCGTTCAAAGGCTCCAGGAGAAATGAATGAAGTATTTTCTCTGCACTCACCTCTAAACAGGACGGTTAGACAAAAGCTCAGTGGAGAGAAGCGCTGGATAAATGACTGTTGGGAATATGTGCGCAAACAAGAGAAATCCAGATGCTTAAAATTATTTGATCATTTATTCAGTTGTATTAACATTATATTTGATTAAAAAAATTATGATTAACTATAGAAGTAAACATATCTATGATAGGGAAAAATGACTTTTTTGTCTCCATGTTTTCCCTCAGTTTGGTTTGATCAAAACGCCCTGACAACTCTCAGTGACCCTCTTTGTTTCTAACACACCCTTACAGGAAGACCGTGAAAAATGAGTAGGAGGAAGTGATCAGTTTGTTCAATTCTGAAAGAAAAAGTGAAGCAAAATGAGGGCAGTTTCAGTTTACTCCAAGAAGTCAAATGTGTTTGCACTGTAAGACTTTGGTCTGATGTAATTTTGCACAGTGCTTTCAAACTAGGTTCTGAGGTCAGGACAAACTTAAAATAGAGCACTGAGTCCCAGTCCATCCCAAAACTACAGTGTAGCATAGCATCTGTGGTCTCGTAGTGTCATCATCTCTGAATTCTGTGTCCTCTCCACTGCTCTGAAAATGAGATGTATCTGTATGGCTGAGTGTGTATCTGTCTGTTGTTAAAGGAGTAGACGTCACGTCACACATGCATACATTTTTTTACTCATAATCATATATTTTGATGTTGTGTTTTCTGTTGCATGTTAAAGTTTCTTTTGTATATTCATGTTTTATCTGTTACAACAAATACTATGACAGTACTGTTTGTAAAGTAATGTTATTAGATGGCAATACCATAGTACTTTGGTATATTATTACGATACTGTATGATTACCATAGTCATATACATTTGCCTTTATATGGTATACTAAGGTAATTCAAAGACAACCATAGTATTACCATTGTGCATAGCTTTAATAAAAAACAAAAAACAGTAATGCTGTGAAATATAATTGCAATTCAAAATAACTTTGTGCATTACATTATAGTACAGTGCCCAGAAACCATGGTAATGGGATGTTGAATGTGAATTTAGGAGGAATTAGAAGGAGTTAAGGCTGCAAGTGTTGGAGAAAGTTCACTGGAAGAAGCATTATTAGTTAAAATGGCATTATGAATAGAGCTTTGTATCATATAATAACTGTACACAGTGGCATAGTGAGCTAATTTGTATACTGTAAATGTTTCACAGAAAAAACAAATAATCCGATATTTGTATCCTCCCTATCGACTATTAAATAAGGATACAAATAAAATTAAATTTTTGTTCTATAGTACAGAACATTATTAAAATTCAATTTTCTTTTCCAATTTTTTTTTCTGGCAAAAGTTGGAGCATCATGTATTTACTTTGGCTCAAACTGTACAGCTATGAATTAGTGCAAGTAGATTTAGCATACTATATAATATCATCATAACTCTCTCTTCTGCTAACATTCACAATAGAACCTGCTATGATTTGTATAAGATTAAATTAGGAAAGCCAGAGAGTTTAATCAAGAAGTTTGATCATTTATGTCAGAGGACCTGTGTCCTCGGCACATCATGACAGGAAGCAGTGGTGTGAGAAATTACCTGGCACATTATCTGCTGCTCCCGCTGAAACACTGATCAACTCAACTGCCAGTCGCAGAGGACGATGTCTGCAATGTATCACATTGGCTCGTCACCTCACTGGCATGTGCTCCAAAGGATGGAGGGAAGTTTTCAAACACTGTGCCACCAGTGGCAAATTTATTCAAAGAGATGGATAGATTGTAATTCGTTTTGCGCTACCATTAGGTAGATGTCATGACTCATGACTGGTAACAAATGATGATGCATGTTCTCACCATATTTCACCATCCCTGTTGCTCTTCTTTTTTCCATTCTGTTAAATGCTAATCCGTTATACACTACATGGTCAAAAGTATGTGGGCATCCCTCTTAATTGCAGACAAGACCAATTTAACTGAAACACCATGCAATGAAATTCTAGAGGAGGGGGGTTTCAAATTAGGGCCCCAGGAGACTTCATGGGGTGCCTGGGGGTCCACGAAAAGTTTCAGAGAAATTTGAGAAAACAAAGTATTTTAGGGCTGTCAGAGTTAGTGTGTTAGCTTAAGATATTGATTAAATATTTTTTAACACAAAAATGTACTGCATTTACAGATTTTTTATTCCACTTTTTAAAAACTGGTCAGCAATCATTAGATTAATCACTATTTTTTTCTTTTTATAAAACCATTTTACTCTATTTACAGTATTATTTTTTAACACTAAGATTTTTTATTTATTACTAATATTTTAAAGGTTTATACATTTCATATAATAGTAGGTGGGAAAGACCAATGACAATATAATAATGTATTAATTTATAGTTATTCGATTTTGGATACGTTGTCTTTAGAATTTCACACTTTAATATTTTCTCATACAGTGAGAGAACCAACTACTTATTAATATTGCTTTGAAATTAAATGCTCACCAAGCTCAGATGGTATTTGATTGTTCAGTGTTCACATACTTTTGCCATATAGTGTACATAATGAAAACTCATTTGAAGTCTCTTTTGCATCAGACATAAATGTCAGGAAGCGTTGTAATGAACGGAAGAGACAATCAGTCAGTGGACAGATGGATGGGGACATGGCCGGTGGATCCTGAATCGCCTCTCAGAGATTCTTGCTTAGACAACAGGGTTATTCTGTGATAATATTCCTCCAGGCTACATCATAAGCCACTGTGTCATAACATCCACATTATATTCATTAAAGAGAGGATGTGGACGTGTTTGTCAAAAGCATTTCTGAATCCTGTCCTTCATGTTCTCCTGGCAGCTCTTGCTATTAGTGTCGGGCCCACTTCCTGTGTCATTACAAACAAATAGATCTGCAGCAATAGATTATATGCAAGTTTCTTCTTTTCAAGAAAAAGGTTAAAGAAAGTACTGTATACTTTACTCCCTACAACTGTAGACTTTACATAGTGTAGACTTACATACTGTACTACCGTAAAATTTAAGCATTGTGGATATGCACTTGAACACTAGTGTCTGAACTGTTGATGGTGCAGTGTTACACTTTCACCCAAAACTGTTATCTTGAACTGAGGCTGACAGGAAGTTGTTAGTCTGGTCCTAGATAGATTTGTCAATGTAATGGTGCAGACTAAACAAAGTTGACACCTAACTTTTGTAAGGGGAAAGGTGTGTTTATAGGCTCTTTTGACTTGGACCAGTAAGCAACAAACAACAATGGCTTGTAAAAACACACAGAACAGCTTAACCAACACATACTGTACAGTATATGTGGAATACCTCAACCAATAATCATTATACATCAGTTTGATGTTTGATTTTCTATCTATCCATCCATCCGTCTGTCCTTCTATCGACTTGTCATCATATATATAGTATGTATAGGAATTATTGAATCTGCAGATGCCCATACCGCAGTTGCTGTATAATCTATAGTGATGATCAGATATTGACACTCTATAATCAGATATGGATGCAGAATCCACACTCTGCTTATGCTGAAAAAAAGGAAGACTCTCCCCAGAGCATCTCAGTACTACTCCAAGAAACAGCTTTATTCAAGCAGTGCACCTGTTGTGTGACATGCCTGTCCAAGTTTAACACCACTAATTTATAGGCTGCAGCTGCATATATGACTCCCCATGTTTTAAATGAGCAGTCTTTGCAGTTGTAGTCCCAGTAGTCGCACACAGCTGAGAGCAGGACACCTAGAAATCACTTTTTGTTGAGTTATTATAAGGAAACTGTTTTCACAGTGATTAAGTTTACACTGCACATGCCTAGTTTACAGATTTGTTTTGTAAAAAATTGTTTTGTTTGTCATAGTATGTGACTAAGCAGTAATATATACTGGAGTGTGTCATCTTCTTAAACATATTCCCAGGCTCTTTGTTGAGTGAATAAAGCCGAATGAAATAGCAACGTGTGTTGACCTGTTTCAAAATTCCAAGGTGAGGATGACAGTCTGACTCACTGAATGTTTAATTGAAGTTTAACCCACAGCTCTCATGGTCAATTACACGCTGTTTCCCAAGAATAAAGTATCTTTTCTTGGCATTAGTAAGAAAGTGGAGCATAGTGGGTCAGTGTCTCTTTAACCTTGACATTTAAAACAAGTTAAATACATGATAATGTGATGTTAATGAACTTCGAGAGCATCAGTAAGTCCTGACAAACCTGTTCAAGCTTTAGCAGTTAAATCAAGGAAATCAAGGCTTCAGGTCACACCGAGTTACAGGAAAACAGATAAACACAGTGAACACAGCATAATTTTGCTGATAACTGTTGGAGAAAGGTTTAAAGGAGCAAGAAGACACAAAAAGCACTGTAAGTGTCAGGAAATAACCTCCAGTGATGAATAAAACTGTGAGGAAAATGGCTGAAACAGCTGTGGGGCAATTTTAGAAACAAAATCTTTCAATACTTCAAATAGTGTTGTAAAAAGTATAGGTTTCTTCCATCTAAGCTAGAGTGATCTGTACAAAAGACGTTATTAGAGATTCCTCCCCCTAAAGCACAGTAGAAATTCTAGAAACCTAATTAATGGACATGCTGTTTTAGTATGACTTAGTCATGCCCATTCATCCCCATAAACTGATGACTTGCCTCCTTCATTTCCTCACAGACCTTCAGAACAGCTGCTAGTCAGCCTGTCGTTCTCTCAATAGAAGCCTGAAACTGGAGCCACAAGTGAATGCCAAACTTTTCAGGAAAAGACCTACATGTTCTGCCCCCTGTGAGCTGAAAGCTCTTTGCCATCAAAGTCAACGATGCTGCTTTGCTGTGAAGAGATGAAGATCTGCTGTTGCCTGCGGACAGCTGGGTTTTACACAGTGGGCTTAAAGATGTGGAAGAGGGTAAGCAATGCTTTGGTTTTTGGAGTTAGCCTGTACTCAGAATCAGGGCTCTGTATTTTTTCCAAATAAATACATGCATTTCTACATGCTTTGTATATCTATATATAAGATTCAGCTGGACCGATGTTGAAACTGATTTAACATCTGCAACTTATTGCAAAAACATTTGCTTATGATAAATTGGTAATGGATGTTTCTGTTGTTTGATAATTTATGTGCAGTTTGCTGTTACAAAAATAAACCATTAGTGAAAGTTCAAATCGATACGTAGAAGCCAGTTTTGAGATTATTAGCATCTGCCGATAACCAGTCCTCTTTGGCTGAATGAATAATAAACATCTTCTGTTTTCAATAACTGTTTTGTCATTTTTAATAAGTATTGTAGTCCATTGTATTTGCCAACTTGCCAACTCTGATTAGTTACAGCTGTTTATTGATGTTTGCAGCACAGTATTTAACAAGAAGGGTAAAAATGACATCAGTTACAGCTTGTTAGAAGTAGAGTAGTAAAATTACATTTATTTGGATGAATTATAGCATTTGTTTGAATGAATTAGTGAGAAAGAGAGAGATATTGTGGGTGTGTGAATTATCTGCATCTCTCTACTAACAGTAAAGAGTTTAATAACAGCAATGTTACCCCCTCGTAGCTGAGAAATACGCAAAACATAGAGATTCAGTTGTGAAGCTATTTTATTAATAAAAGTTACGCAACATCATCAAAAATGTTCTGTGCTCCTGAAAGTGTCTGTGTGCAGCGTGTAGTGATGTGTCGTTCATGAATGATTAATTCAATCAAGCTGTCTCAGAGAGGGATTTGTTTATTTCGTTGACCGCGCATGTGCAACATCCTATTGGTTCTTTACAGGAACAGAAATGATAGGTTCACCTCTCGAGTCTTCTGGTTCTAGTCGTTTGTTCATCCTGTGACAGCCCTATAGACTAGAGGCTATGCAGTCTGTACCAGAAAGAGAAAAGATTAGTTCACCTCCCAAGTCTTTGGGTCTGAGTCATTCGTTCTTTTGTCACGTGACGTGACAGCAGTATTGGATACAGAAATTAGTTAATAATTCCCAGCCTTCCTTACAAACACGTTAACAGTTATGTGATGCATTTCTAGCCTCAAATTGTAGCTTTTTTTATTTCTTACAATTTATACATTTGTAAATTTATGTCATGATGGTTAACATTGAATGTGATAATAAAGAGTTGGTAGAGGCTTTAAGCCCTATCCATATAGTGAAGAAAAATCACTGATAAAGCAAATATACCTACATAATAACAACATACAGTTAATAATATGTAAAGTTTGTTGTAAGATATTGAGCTGGGAAGCAGGCACGTGACAAAAGAATGAACGATTCAAACCCAAAGACTGAAGAGATGAACTAATCAATTCTGTTTCTGGGACTGCATAGCCTATGGGGCTGTGACGGATGACGAAGGCGAATCGAAGAGGTTGTGTTATGAAGGGATGCAGTACAAGCGACAAAGAATATAGTGATGCAAAATCTTGCCATAAAATAACAATACATTTAATTTGCTACCTATCAGATTGTGCTTTATTAACGTCTATACCTACCGCAACCCTAAACTTACCCTTACAACAATGCAAATACAGTAATGAATAGTTGTTCAGCATAAATAAAATTACGCAATATTGATGTGCGCATACCCAGTAAGCCCTGGTTGGACGATCTGGTCATAGCTGTATCCCTTCTAGCCCCAACCCCTGAAGGTTCGAGAGGTGAACTAATCAATTCTGTTTCCGGTACAGACTGCATAGCTTCAGTTTATGGGGATGTGACGTGACAAAAGAACGAACGACACGGATCGGGAGGTGAGGGAAACGAACCGACTGCATAACCTGAAACAATGAATTAATAATTTCTGTTTCTCAAAATTTGGCCTTGGTTGCATTATAGTTTTTCTTATTCAAAACGTCACGTAAGTAGATGTGTTGTAGAATTCGATCAGCGTCGTGTAACGAAATGACTTGAAAAAAGATTTGTTCATTTTAATGAACGAGATTCAAAGATCCGAGTTAGTAAACTTATCCAAACTTCCCATCACTAGCAGTGTGATATTGATATTTATCAAATAATTGCAGCTTTGGTGAATAAGAGACTTCTTTCAAAAACAAAAAATCTTACCAACCCCAACTTTTGAATGGTAATGTATGTGTATTAATTAATCTTCCTTAATCATCCAGGAAAGTACTTTCAGATGATCTCAGTGGATGTCACTTTTTGGGAGGTCGGACCATCGTTTCTGTAACTCTGTGCAAGGTCCATTTGGCTCAGGGGTGAATGAGCAGAGAGCCGATGAATGAGACCTTCCTCATCATTGATGGTGCTCCATTACATTTGCCTGTCTGTGATTGGACGGGACAGACTGGCGCGCATTCCTGTTGTATCACATTTCAGCAAGGGTCATTTGATGAAAGATGAGTGGATGAACAGCTTGCTGTGAATGGCTGACTCTTCTGTTCCACAGAATGGCTGCATCACACGCATGCATGCATACGAACATACGTCACCTAGTCTCTTTGCTTGTCTTTCGCAAACCTCCTGATACAAGGCTTCATGGGATGGGGGAAGTTCAAAAATCTTGACTCCCTTTACAGCCTGTCCCATAAATAGTAGGGTTTATACAGCTCTGACGCTGACCTGACAGAACTGGTCTCGGCCTGCGGAACCACAGAGAACAAAAAAGTTCATTACACTGCAGTTCAGCTCTAGATTTGTAGTCCTAAGTCAACAGATCTTCATGGAAACAGTGTCCATGTATGCAAATGGTTCAAAGAGGCTTGAGCTCAGGCTTGCTGGAAGAGAAGATTTGCTATACTGATCTTGAAAATATTTCCAATGTTTATGTTATATATATGTATTAGGGGTGTAACGGTACACAGAATTCACGGTTCGATATGTACCTCGGTTCCGGGGTTCGATACAAGTTTGATACAACAAGAAATACAGACAGTAGTACTACACACTAATTTTGCATGAGTAGTTGTTTTTGATTTTAATTAGATTTGTATAATTTCAAGCAAAAACAGAACAGTCTGACTTTTGATTTGTGAAATTATGCTGCATAAGACACCTGCACAAAACAAAAACAGCGGACGGACTGAATGAAAACGCTAATTTATTTTCTGACAGCAGGTGGCGCTTATGGAACAGCAGCAATATAGTGTTTCCTTGGTTACTGCTGTAAACAAAGCAACTGTGCTTATAAACACTACTTTATTATGTATTTTATGGAGGTAAGAGGAAAAGAAAATGCCATCAAAACATTTCTGAAAACAGACAGTTCCTCTCAAAGATACATTCATTTAAACCACCACATATTTGTCGTCCTATATTTCGAGCATTGCAAACAGTGAGCTTGATCTGCCTGGTACAGTATTTTCTCCTCTTTACAGACTTCATAAAAATTCCACACAAATTACATTTAGGGAAACGACTGCAATGCAGTTTGTGTGCAATTCCGGAATAGAGATATGTCAAAATAAAACTAAAAACCGGTTCCAATTTATAGCCGGTCGACCAGTGTAGCTCTAAAACCTGAAACTTTCCCACACTGCTGATTTAAAACAAGCAGGTGGTTCTTCTAGCCCTTGCGTGTCATCTGAACTTGTCTTGGGTTGGCGCTTAGATCGTCTCTTCTTGTGCTCTTTCCTGTTGTGACAGCTAGCATTGCATTACCGTGTGCCCCCTTCTGGACTGATTGCCTATGACTGACTGTATCATCTGACTGCCTGATCCGAACTGTGATGTCTGTACCGTGACGGTTTGAAAGGAACATGTCCATTGTATATATATATATATTATATATAAGTTAAAATATAGAGAGAGAGAGAGAGAAAAAAGAGAGAGAGAGAGAAGCTGAGACAGACTAAGCCAGAAGAACTGTGGTGGTAAAGTCTCCAGACACTAAGTCGGCATGAAACGGAAGTTGCGATAGTCTATTCTTCCCTATTGTGATGTCTTCTGGAATGTAGGGTAGGATTTCACCCTTTGAGTCTGATTGACAAGCGATTTGACCAATCATAATGTCAAATCTTCCATTTTGTCTGACAAACAACTCAAACAGGAGAGTTAGATTAATGTCAGTGGACTATGGTGTATTGACGTCTTTCCACGGTTGAAACAACATATCTTCTAATGTTCATTCATGTTTATTTCATGCTAAAACTAGTAAAGAGGAAGAGATGGTCGTCGATCAATTTCAAGTGGTTCAAATGTGAATGATTACCAACTAGCTGGGATGTGGATGTTTAGGTGCGGGAACGGGAGCGGCTGTGGCGGGGCGAGTAACGTGGTGATCCTCGGCTGCGGCGTGGGGAGTAGCTGCGACTGCGGCTGTTGCTCCGGCTGCGACTCCTGCTGCGGCTGCGAGAGGGCGAGCGCCCATAACTGGGGCTGCGCGGGCCATCCACCTTTACGCGAATGTAAGCCGTCTCCCCCTGAGGAACATAATGGGACACTTTCTAACGATGAACTACCAGATCTCAGGTTACTCCTAAATAATGACTAACTTGGCGAATCTAAAACAGATTTAGTTTTTTGCTTTTAAGATTTAGCGCTACACCAAATTAAACATCCTTCCAAATGTGGCCCGCTGATAAAATCACTTACATTCAAAAGAGCCATTCCATGGATCCTCCTAGTCCATGTGGCTCCATCATGGGTCTCTGACATCAAGCTTACCTTGATATTCCCAAATCCTTAAGCTATGCCCTGTCCTGTCCAATGGCGATCTAGGTTTACAAACTCACACCTACCTCATGTGACCGGAACTTAGTGTTATCCAGCTTTCGAACGGCGTAGGTCATGTCTTCTTTGCGCACAAACTCCACAACGCCGGTTCCGTCCCGGAAAACGTCAGCATAACATACATCACCTGCTTCACGCATGTGATCCTTAAGGTCCTGCCAGCTGCCACTAGGAGGAAGTCCTGGACAAAAAGAAAATCACAACCACTACATAAGTAGATCCTTCTCTTCATGAACAGCACAAGAATCATTACACCAATAAGGGACCATTTCGAGAAAGGAGTAAGACAGGAAATTCTGGTTTTGCGGGTACTTCCGCAAAAACGCTCTTGTGGTGCAAAAGCCCCTTATGATATCGCACTTAAGATAGTAAATTTGTAGATAGTAAAGCTTGTCAGTGATCTACGGCTGTGTGTAGTAAATGCCGCTCCATCTGAAAACACGTGATGAAGCACGTATTAATCACAGAACCGGCTTTACTGAAGAGATGCGCATGAATAAGCGCTTTAGATTTTGCCCAGACTAATCGAGAGTACCTATAGAGTAGGGGTCGACCGATTATCTGCACCGATATTAAGCATTATTATGATTATCGGTCATTTTCAAAACCGATTCGCCGATAAAATAACTTAATTTTGAAACACGCTATTTGGCTTTGATGCAGCCTGTCAGAACACACCACTCATGCCCATCTGATTTGTTGGGAGTCATGAGTCCGACCAATCAATGCGGAATTCACTCTCACTCCGAAATCGCTTGCTAACTGCAGCTGCTTCAGTTATCATGCACCAGTTGTCTCGCAAAGGTAAGGCAGCAGCAGTAAATCACAATCCACTAACGTTACACTGAAGTTGCAAAACACCTCAATATTATCTATGATTTCCGCGATACACAAAATGTGGACGGAATCACGGAATCCAGTCATATAAATGGAATTTACTGTATGACGCGGAATTTGTCAAATTTTGGATGAATTAATCAAAAGTAGGTCAGTACACTTAAATAGAGTTGCGATATGGACTAGTACCTGTAAATATTAAGCCACAAAAATACTATTTAAATATTAATCCTGCATGTTCTGCTTGTTTCTGTGTATGTAAATGGCACAGACGCGCGGTTTTGTTTTCTACACATACAAAGTGTGCGACGCTCGCGGTGATTTCAGCTACTGTCGTCTCACTACATGAGGACATAAATACATGAACAACATCTCCAGAACTGCTCTGACTCCCTCTGAGAGTCACTTCATGATCATTTGAGTAAAACGGCAGTGTTTCCCCACAGACTTACACTCGTTTGTGGCGGCACGTATATGCAAATTAATTCTCTGGCAGCAGGAGGCGCTGTTGGAGTGGTAGAGATCAAGGTTTCCCCGGTAACACTGTACACAAAGCAGCGCTCTGCTCACAAACGGTGCTTTATCAGATATTACATGCAAGAAGAAATGAAAATGACATCCAAAATTTTCTGAAGACAGTCGGTTTCCTTCAGAAATACAGTGATATAAAAACACCTGCACTGGGTTTCAATTTTGAAACGTGCAGTGCTCATGTTTATTCAAGGAAGTCAAAGCCTTTTGAAAATCTATTGTGGCGGTCAGTTTAAAATTGTGGCGGGCCGACACAATAAATCAATGTCATGGGAACCAATCCATAGGCTACAGAAACTTAAAAAAAGTTCCTATGACAACCGTCAAAATTAAAGTTCGGGTAGCTAAAGAACTTAACAGAATATATTACTGTGGTGCAGTTGAATATACGTAATACTACTACAACAATTATTACAACTTTTGTTCAAAAGAATAATCACACAATACGCTATTCCTTCCATGTTTTAATTTTAATAGTAAACCCTTTGCCAAAAAATAAAGAGTTTAACTCTCATTTGATTAGAAGATAAATTAATTTTATTTATGCCTTCATTTGCACTGTAAATTAAAACTAACTTAAATTTTTTTGAAAAATCACATAGGCCAAGACATTTCAATAGGCTATTGAACTAAGTGTGCCTGTAAAAGCCTATTAGTGTTAGTTTCATGAAAATAGTTGCAGTCTTAACAACTTCTACAATATAGCTATGAAGACAAATAAATTATTTACACTTATTATATAATTTTTTTTTAAAGATGTATATAATAAAGTAATCCATTGATGTGCATTAGATGATGAATTGAATAGTCACCTTACTATTGTAGGTTATGTTTTAGTCATCAGAAAATAATTGAGGAATTATGAGAGGTTATGCTATTACACATACATTTCTAACATGTAAATTATTGAAGTCAAATACTTACATTTCCCCAAGCCGTTTAGCTGTAGTACAGTATTCATAAGCTTAATCGTGAAGTATACAGTTGCCCCACTTTTAACTCTCTCTTTATATTACCCTTATTGTAGTTGGATGCACAGAGGAAGACAAGAGTAAGAAGTGCAGTGTGGGAGTACTACACAACCAACACCACGGAAGGCAGTTTTTGTCAGAGCCTTGTTATTCTTAATTTTGACATTAAATTTCATTTTTACACCAGACATATATATATATATATCGGTTCAAAATATCGGTTACCGGTCTACTTGCTCGTAATAATAGGTATCGGGCCCTGAAAAACAAATAATCGGTCAGGACCCTACCTATAGAGTAGTACTGCATCCTTCTTATCTCCAAAAAGTTTTTAGTTTTATCATATTTATAAAAGACAGATACAGATTTACGCTTCTCTCCGAAAACAGTCGAGCTCCTTGAAGCGTGCTATGGGTGGAGCTAAATAGTCACGAGCAAACACAGCTTTGCGTAATGATCGTCTGCAAGCTGTGACATCGACATAAATAAACGGGAACAAAAACTCTGACTTTAATTTAAGAAACATGTGTCACCAACACACTTGCACTCATTATTTGAAAAGTTGGCCATGTTTAGCATGAGAATCCAACTCTTAACAGTGTAAACTCAGAATGCATGAAATAGCATTAGAACTCCTTTTAAGTCTTTCAGAAAATGTAACCTCATTTCTAAGAGACACATGACAAATGAAAATAGGTACTAAAATTGGCCTAAAATATAGAACATGTTGTCCTTCAACTTGATGGAATCATAGTCTGAAGCTAAAAAGAAAAACAGTTGGAGTCTGTGCCCATCCATACACTATGCGGGAAAGGACCCTATATTGTAGTGTTGTCAAAAGACCCGGTATTTTGGTACCAAGTCGGTACTAAAAAAATGAAAACGTTACGGTACCAGGTTTTCTTAAGTACCGGTGGTACCGAGTACCCGGTCAACCCGGTTCTTGATGTGCTATCCAAAAGCTATCGTCTTCCAGTGTTGCCAAGTCCGCGGTTTTCCAGCAGAATTGGGCTGCTTTAACACTGTGGCTGTTTTAATGTTGCGGGTTGAAAAACGACCTCACTAACATGATATTTAGCCCCTGGAATGCAAATTTTACCAGGGGAACCCTACCAAAACATGCATATTTTATCCTCGGAATACGATTTTTAACTGGGGACCCCCCTCGAAACGCGATTGGGCGGGTTTTGTTTAAACCTGGCAACCTCTTCTTAAAAGCATTAGCGACCTCAAGAGGAGGAAACGCATCAAACTAACAAAACACCCCGATCAAGTTCAAGCAGGTAAGTTTCAATTACATTTTTAAAATTTAGAGCTTCTGTTATGAATATTATTCCATATTTTAATTTCGGATTGAAATAAACATCGCCATTAGCGTATACGTAGTTAATCGTTAGCATAAACGCGGCTAACGCTAATATAATGAGCATTACAATGAATTTCGTTCAAAATGATTTCTTTGTTAACTATTTAATGCTCCTATAACTTTTATTACTGTAAAAAACAGGAGGACATGATGGTATTTACTATTTTTACACAACAGAGGCTTTTAAATTAACTGTGTAACCAAAATATGCGTGTTAGAGAATGTACAAATGTATGGTTAACAGTGTTTATGTCATATCAGTCCATCAGAAATTTTTGTTTTTGTTTTTTTTAGTTAAGTTAGTTGTTATTCTTGGCTGAATATCTCTAGAAGGTTTTAAAAGCCCTTTAAATTAAATATGAACACAGTTTGGATTAAAAGTACAGTCAAATTTTATCTCCTGTATAGACTTTACTGTACAAAGTTAGATCTAGTAACATCTTACAGTGAGTGAACAATATATTTTTTAACATTCATTAATGTTTGTGAATGTTATTTAATACAAACATTTGATCATTCATGTTTGTTCATTGTGCATTAAATAATTTTAACAGATTGAACTTTGAAATGAACCCTAAGAAGAAGAATTGCCATATAAATATTGTTAGGTCATGTTATCTAACAAATAAAATCTTATTGTAAAGTGTTTTTAATACTACAGTTTCCATCTATTTGATATACACTTAATATTTGTAATCATATCTAAATTTATTATAAAAGCTGAGGTTTGTTATTTACTGAAAGTTATATTTTAGCTGTTGTCAATTATCTAATGTTGCATTTGGTCAGACTCAATCCATTGCTTTACTTAAGTATATTATATTTTCCTTTCACAGCTGCAGACTGAGGAAGGGCTGAAAAAAACCCCCCCAAAACACACAGCAAAACCAAACCAGAAAACAGTTTACAGTGTTTTCAGCGGCAGAAGAGAAACTGACTTTTTGGGTGAAAACTGTTACTTTTCCATAATTTTATTACTTGTGGGAAAACTTGAAACACTTTTAAATAAGTATAAAGCATTGGTTTTGTACATTACATTTTTTGTTTAACGTTATTAATAAAAATGTTGTTCAATTAGCATGTTTTTGTTTTGGTACCGAAATTGGTACAGAGAACCGTGGGTTTTCACTGGTATTGGTACCGAATACTGTAATTTTGGTACCGTGACAACACTACTATATTGTATGACAAAGATGTGAGAAACTATGCCTGTCCACTCACCTGACACTATGACCCTGTACTCTGAACGCCTGGATGGAGGGCCATATCTGCCTCTGGGAGCTCCAACTCCACCACCACCTCCTCCTCCACCTCTTCCACCTCCCCTGCCACTCCTTGGGAACTCCACTCGAAGACGATAGCCATCATAGTCATAGCCATCTCGTCCATATACAGCATCCTCTGCATCTCTGTAGACCGAAAATAATCAGTGCACAGAAAAGTGATGCACTTATAATCCTCATGGTTTACACGCAAGGCCGTTTGCGCATGCGCAGAATGTTTTTACTCCCAATCCAATGGTATTTACAAATTTAGAGCGTTTCATTAAAAAAAATATATATATACTGCATACTTAGGAGTTTTGTATACTTCTCAGAATTTTAGTTTAGCTGATATAGACATTACGTAAACTTCCCTACTTCAGTGTTACAGAAGTTAATATAACTTAGTTGACGGATTTGCGCGCCTCATATGAGCACTTCATTTGGAAGACTAGTATTTGCGTATAAAACACGTATTTATATCATATAACAAGTTAGAGAGATAACATGGTCTTGTTGACTATTCATTTAGTAACACATATACACGTAGTTTTGGGCTAGGCTGGGTTTGTGTTTAACGTAACGTTACCTCGGGTCCTCGAACTCCACGAATGCAAACGGCGGACCTCCTCTTCTGTTTTTAAGGTCGATATCTCGAATGGCTCCGTATTTATAAAACACATCCTCTACGTCCTTGGTGCGAATATCGGGGGGTAAATTACCTACGTATATCCGACAGTCGTTGTTCCCTGCAGGCCCTCGAATTACACCGCCAGACATTTTCAACCAGAAGTCACACAAACGACGTTGAGAATTTGTAAGGATTCGTTAGGTGATATGAAAGAAATCCTTTAGCACTTGCTGTATCTATATACGTTCACCAACTAATGCTACTGGTTATATTCAAAACGTTTATCTACCAAAGAAAAACAATACGATCCCTCCCAATATGGCGCCGTCCCTTTCTCCCTCAGCACACGCTCGCGACGCTCCGCGGAAGGATACGTGCTTGGCAGTACTGCGGCAGCTTTCACGAGTTAAATTGAAACCATGTCATTTTTATTTTGCATTAAAACATTATGTGATCTGCATTTGATCGACATCACAAATCGTGTATCGGCATCAATGTTACACCCATTCAACCTGATCGAAGGTGGCGTAATCTATAAAGTTGTTTTAAACCTGTATGACTATTTCTTCGTCTGTTAGGCAGAATGTGAGGGACTTACAGTCTGAAATAATCTCTTTTTAAAATTAATGAAGGGTCATTAAGACTGTCATAGTGCCTAACATATTTTTTCCCCCGTCACACTATTTTAAAACGACGATAAAATGATGATATAGTGTAACACGTCCCTTTTAAAAATGCTTTAGTCATTTGTTGCAATTTTAATGCACCAAACCAGTATCTACTATCTATATATATATCTAGAGAGTACAGTCAGCTACTATATTATTTTGTGCAATGAACAATTCGAATTTTTGGTTGTTATTATGGGAATATTCTGGCAAAATATTAAAAACATTAAACTAATATACTTGTCATAAATTCTGTGAATGGTGGAAATTCAGCATGAAAAATACTTCCACTTAGTCCCTGGCACATTTGGTTTTTAGTTCAATTGTAAAACACACAGCTAAGGCTGAAATTTTGCATAAACACCAGATTTTCACATTTGAAATTCATACAGCTGTAAATAACACATCCTCACATTGTGGCATCGTTCCTGGAACTCTCTACAAACCCTTTGTAAAGTTAACACACACATCAAACCAAACATTCTGAGAAATTATTATAATGTCATTAAACATAACCTAATGTTCTTTTTTTATCTTGCATGTCATTTTTGTTGCAACTATGAACCACAATATGCCTAATAAACCCTCACAAACCTGAGAAAATGAGATAATGTCCCAGTGTTACAGTGTCAAAACAAGAAGACGTGCAGTGCACTTAATGTGGACAAAGAGAGAAATTACACATTGCACTCAAACAGAATTAATCATTTCACTCATTCATTGTTCAGTACAGCTGCCTTTGTAAATTAAAGCATATAATCCAGATTTCATATCAGTTCGTTTTCATCCGATGACGGAGTCTTGGTCTAATAAAAAAAAAAAAAAAAGTACACTACACACATCATCTTTTAATGAATCAGTGTGTTTCTGAACATGCTACACAAGTGCAGCCATTAGTGTGCATCAAACAAGCAGTGCTTTCTCAGTCACTTTTGGCTTGTTTATCTGCTAGCCTTTGCTTAGCTTCACTCACAGTTTTCAGTAGCGAGAGCAAAATAGGTACACACATGGGTAAGAAAAGAGGAATGTAGATGGCGAATTTCTGATCGTCTGGAAAATAAAGAAGATGCAAAAGAGATGGGTCAAAAAAGGCCCTCTCTGAAGCCAAAATGGCCTCCCTGCTGTAATGGAGCGCAAAAGCCAAGTTCCCAGCCTCCAACTCGGCGACAGCAGACTGGAGCGACGTCACTGCACTGGAAACCTGTGCGAGAAATAATAGCAAAATTGTGCATTTTATAATTCCTACTGTTCAGGACAAAACGTTACAGGGGAACTATTTCTTTATGTGATGAACTATGTACATCTGGACCTCCCACCTGCTGTGCGACGTTGTCATTGATGACGATGTTTCCAATCTGGTCGAGGAGCTGAGCGAGCGAGGTGATGGTGGTGCTGGCGGTGGCGATGTTCTCCACACTGCGGCTCCACAGGAGTCGGTCCAGCTCCCAGTCAGCCAGTCCAGCGCTGCCTGGACTCTGCAGCACAAAGCCTGTGGGAGGATGCGTACGCTGCACTCCCAGCATGAGCCTGGAAACAGAAGAAAGAAAGTGAAATGAAACACTTTCATCTGGGTAGACAGGCATTTTTACTTAAATGTATTCAAGTCAAAGTACTAACCGTAATTGTGCCAAGAACACACCCATCACTTTAGCCATATTAATGTTAATATCTACAGGACGTTCAGCTTCAGGTCCGTACCTTTCATTCACATTGTACACCTGGGGATGTAGATGACAGATGAAAGAGAAAATATAGGCTTGTTTGCAACATCCAGCACATTCACACCATTACATATTATTCACAATATTTAATAAAAGTACGGAAGCCCTGAACCGCAATGTGAAAAACCCCCCCACAATAATCGATGTTTAAATGAATATATCTGGACAATACCATGATGCCGCCCCAACGAGGGCTGTGAAAGGCGTTAGAGGGCACCTCCCTTTTGCTGTGGTCTCTGATGTAGAGAGGAGAGTGGTGGGCATCTGGCACATACAGCAGGAAGTTCAAGACAGGGTTAGATGAAGCTGCATTGGAACCTGCGTGAAAGAGAATACCAGTAGGTGTAAATCTACATCATGGGCTTATACGGTTCATTAAAAGCAGATCACATCAGTTATAGGTCAAATCTTACCTAGTCTGGCCTCAACAGGGTTGATAACATGTGACAGGCTGTCTGCACCGAGTGTATAGGCTGACACACTGTTGTCAAAACGAGGGTTCACACCCAGAACGGCATAATACAGAATCTGAAAAGATCAACCACAAGTGACAAATAGCAGAGGAGAATTTTGGCTGGACAGTATTTCCAAAATATTATATCAAGAATGAGAATTACATATTATATACAACACACACACACACATGTACACACATACATAATGAGTTATGTTTGTTCAATGTTACTCTGTTGGAAAGCTGTTGATATTAAATAACCACACAGTAATACCTATTTTTTTAATTAAATTTAAATGAAAGGAAACAATTAATTTTATTGTATTATTTTGTTCTTGTATTTGAAAGTTGATGAATGCAAACCAAAAAAAACAAGGAATTCATAACAAAGGAATGATATATCTGGGATCAGTGAATGAGAACTTCAACTTAAATGTGAAAGTGTGAAGAATATAAATAAAAAAAAATAAAAAATATTAAAAGGCTTAAATCAACAACTAATATTATGAAATATTAAAATTCTGACTCCAAATACTGACTGAATGAGTCTCAAAGCTGTTGTAAAATATTCTCTTGCACCACTCCATGTTTCATAATTTCTCTTATGAGTAAAAAAAAAAGCAGCTCTAATAGTTCTGCAAATTTATCTGTTGTTGCATAAACAGTACAGCAAATTCTCTACGGGTGGACACACATTTGTAACCGTTGCAGGGTACAGAATATTCCGTCAGCCCTGTGAGAAGTCACATTTGTTAGAGTCCACACAAACTACAATGAAACTGTTCTAAGGTACCTGAGAGTCCACTGAAAAGTTGGCTATAGGAGCAAGTTTGTTCAATAAAGGCTGAATGTAGCTTTGAACGGCACCCTCAATATCCCAGTGAAGACTGTGCGACTTTGGGTCTGGGTTGAGCAGACTGAATGTGATCTCATAGCCTAAAAGGCGGCGAAATTAGATTAAGAACATTAAATGAGTATGCTATTGAGAAAACAAGCCAATACTCACCAGGACTGGATTTGATGGCCCTCATGCTGTCTGCCATACTCTCCTTATTCCCTTCGGTCATGCGGACACGGTTGCTCAGAGCAGCTACGATATCCTGGTGACCGAAGGACATGGTGCTTACCACCTGCTTCACGTCCACGTCCAGATTTGATAGGACTTCCTTCAGACTCCAAGAACTTGTAAAGGGAGGGGAACGTAGCAGCGCAGTGCGCCGTTGCCCTACGTACACTTTTACATCCTGAAAGTAAACAGCCAGAATGAGCTTCAGAAGGGATTTCAGTATGGATTTTTTGAAAAAATAAATAAATAAAATACACAAATGCTCTGAATCTTACCTCTGGCAGTAGGGCCGAGGACTCAGGGATCACATACACAACCACAGACCCACAAGAATTCTCGGAGAGCATGTGTAGGGATAGATCTGCCTCTGTGGAATGAGAAGTAAACAGCTCAAGGATAGATAAGTACCATTAGAGAAATGAACTTACTTTTAAAAATGAGTGATAAAACCTACATTTTAGTTTGGAACAGAATGCACAGAATCAATGCAAAATGTGCCAAATTTAGCCAGAATGAATAATAAATCCCTATAAATGTTCACAATTTTGATTCAAAAACAACCTTTTTTTATTTTTAGGGAAACCACAATAACTAATTAGATCTTTTAGTTCTGTTGGGAGTCTATTCAAGTTATGGGTTCCTCTGAAAGCAAAAGAGAATGGACTACTTGATTGGACTTACTGATTATTTAATAAATAATTAAAGGGGTCATATGATGCTTTTTTAAAGATCATTGTTTTGTGTATTTGGTGTAACAGAATAAGTTAACATGCTTTAATGTTCAAGAAACACATTATTTTTCAAATACTGTACTTTATTGTAGGTCCTCTTTGCCCCGCCTCTCTCAAACGCTTCGTGTTCTACAAAATCCCTCCTTCCGACAGCGCAGTCTGCTCTGATTGGCCAGCGTACCCAGTGCATTGCGATTGGCCGAACACCACAAGCACTCGTCGGAAAGGTAATGCCTCTTACCATAATCGCGAGCTTCGTCTTTCAATATAAATGTAAAGACAGAGCATGAAAGGGGAACAGAGTCACGTGACAGACACAGTGATGAACCTGGTGTGTGTTTGTGATGTGACCCCGTCTCTCTCTCTCTCTCTCTGCACACAAACACACACAATGCGCAAAACTCCACATTTGAACAGTCAATAGCAAATACTTAAATTAATAATAAAACAGTAGCTGATTCAGAAGCGCCAGATTGTCATAGCAAAGTCAGAATGACCTCCTCTCCTAGGCTCAAGAAACGGTCGTCCATAAAATGCATTGCTGTTCTGTTGTAAGTAATCTTAAAGATTCCTAAATGCATCTACTTTCAGAAGGCCAAATAAAGTGCTTTTACCTAGAAACACACAGCGTCTCCCTGACATGCTGCTTCAACACTAACTGCGGTTACTGAAACCACGCCTTCTTTCTTTGCGTGCACATTTGGGCGGCATTATGCAAATATTTCCACATAGTGAGGTAGATATGTGGGGGTGTGTTAGAACGAGCCGTTTTAGGGGGGCGTGGCTGACTCTTAACTTTTATAAATAATATATCTTTGGATTTGAGACTTTAGTCTTTGCAACTTCAGGGATCTTATCTATGCACAATCAGCTTGTAACACTCCAAAGAGAAAGGAAAACTTGAAATCGCATCATATGACCCCTTTAAATAACTGACTAAATAATCATGTGAATGTTGTTTTTTTATTTCAAAAACTGTTGTTGAGCATTACATTTTCTATTATTTGTCTGTACAAAACACTGATGAATCCCCATAAAAAATGTGTTTATTTGTATACCCTAAAGAAATAATTAGCAACGAGAAATCCTCTCAACCTGCAGCAGTGGGCTGATTCAAGGCATCTTCCTCCATTATAGTGGCAGTGCGATATCTGGTTTCATATCTGTACCTCAAACCTGTTTTAGCTGGAGAGGAGAAGGGAACAATGTGTTCTGTATATCAATACATTTTCTGTTCTTTGTGTTTAACAAAATTTGTTCATTTTGTTTAGTTGAAGCTTCCAAATAGTTTCAGAAATCGATCACTTGCCATCAACTTGGTGCTCCTTTACATTGACATGACTAAGTGGAACCTTTTTCTGCTGCTCTGGGGTTAGTGTTCCTCGAGAGAAGACCACCTCGATATCAACGCTTAGCTGGAGCTGTCAAACACATGATAATGTCTCATTTCTGAACTCATAGTTTCACAGACATGATTCTGCGTGTTACCTGGAGGGAGTCGAGTTGGCTGATCTCGGAGTAAGGGAGCCAGGCGCGGTAGGTCTCTGTGGTCTTCCACCAGAGTGGGATGCCCACCACAATGACCACCGCAGCGATGGCAAGGACAGCATTTCGCACTCGCTGCTTTTCTGACCAAAACGATATAGCAGGGAATATTACTACATTGGAACTACATATTCACTGAAACTGAGGAAAACACAGAATGTGCTATTATACATTGACAAAAAAACATAGTGAGTGACAGTGACCCAACCCTGACTTTCAACATAACTAACCTAGCGATACGTTGACATTTGGCTTTAGTGTTTAACATGTGAACATTGAAATCATTTCGAAAGCAAAATAAGGAAATCGTTTTGAATTCATGCACAGGACTCACCAAGCTGCAGGGCTGCCATTGTTGCGGTGTGAAATGACTACCGCATACTCCGCTATTGGAGAATTCTATCCAATCAGACGACAGAAGGCGTCCAATCAGAGTTAAAGGCAGGCGGGTTTAAAGTCACTCGCACTTCCTTCCATTTTTCTTCCGGTTTGCGGTTAAAAAATAATGCCAGTTTTAAAGGGTTAGTTTACGGTTCACCCAAAAGAATAAAAACATAAAGTAAATAATAAAAAACTAAAATAAATAAGCAAATCCTGTCTTCGTTTACTAATTCTCATGTGTTAAACCTATATGCGTGCATTTCTTCTACAAATCACATTAGAAGATTGTTTGAATAATGTTGATAATGTTTTGGTTACCACCGACTTCCGTTGTGACAAAAAACAGTGAGGCATTTTTCATATCTTCTTTTATGTTCCACAGAAGAGAATGAACGACATGAGGGTGAGTAAATGGTGACAGAATTTTTGGTTTGAGGTGAACTACCTTTAAATTAACAAATGGTCTGGCTCAGTTTCGTAGTTTTAAAGGGGTGGTTCATTGCGATTTCACTTTTTTAACATTAGTTAGTGTGTAATGTTGCTGTTTGAGCATAAACAATATCTGCAAAGTTACGAAGCTGAAAGTTCAATGCAAACGGAGATATCGTCTTTTTAAAATTCTGGCAGTTTAATGCCTACAAAAACGGCTGGTAGGGACTACAACGAGTTACTTCCTGGGTTCGTGACATCACAAACCCAGATAAACCCCGCCCTCAGGAAAAGACCACAAAGGGGGCGTGGCCATGCTGCGCTGCTTTAGAGAAGAGGAAGAGAAAACTAGAGGTGCACGTAAAAATCTGTTCATATATGAATCGCGATTCTGTCTTCTAACGATTCTAATGGATTCACAAGTTTCAAAATCAATGTTCTAAAGCAGCGGTTCTTAATACTGTTCCTCGCGTCCCCCTGCTCTGCACATGCTCTGCATCTCTCTCTCTCTCTCTCTCATTCAGCTCAACTCCAACAATGAACTGTTCCAATTATACACTTATTTTCACATAGCTATGAGAAGTGTTAAACATGGATGCGCGTGCAGTTGCCATACTGTATTAAAGCTTTAATCAGGATAAAACAGTATATTAAAAGCTAACATAAGCAGTAGCATTTACAAATAACAGCGAACAGAAGAAGAACAAGATCTAAAAGTATGAGACAACAACAAACAAAAAACATAGGCCTACCATTAAAAGCCGTGCTTGCACAGGTTCTGCACGATCCTCTTCAATAATATCCTCTGCTTCTCAATCGGGCTCAAACTGATAAGCGATATTAACGATGCCATTGTTTACAATACAACCGGAGCACATGCCGCTGAGGTGAGGGGCGGGACGATTAGACACGCACTAGAGGCGGTTTAGCCAATCACAACACACTGGGCTAGCTAACCAATCAGAGCCCATCGCCTATTTCTGAGGGAGGGGCTTCATAAAAGAAGGAAATGATCAGCCCGTTTCTCAGAGAAGGGACAGAGCGGTGTGGAATAAATGAAAAATAATGTGTTTTTTTAAAAACGAAGCATTAACACGTTACACTGCACCCCATAAACACAATCAAGCCTAGAAAAAAGCCAGTGAACCACCCCTTTAATATTGTGGAGAAAATATTAATTCATCATCATCAAATCTATATTTTTGGTAATTAAAAGTAAAAATGTTTACAACAATTAGGTATTATTTTATCAAGCACATCTAATTGGTCTCACAACACAAACATTGGATTCGTGCCTCCAATGCTTTAAAACCATTATGGAATTACCATATTTGTGAAATGTGCCGCCATTAATTTTAGAAACAGTTAACAGACCCATTAAATTATGCTGGGGGTCTGTTGAGGAAAGCTCAAATGGAATGAATGTGTAAATGTGAAACTAAGATATGGCTCAAAATGTGTGCAACGGGTGTATGAAATAATAAACCTGCATAATGATGACAAACAAAATCTGGGGTTTTACAGTACTTTATTTTAGTTTTTACTATCGGACACACAAAGTGCTTAGAGAACATCAAATCACAATATCACATTTTGTCAAGAGAGCAGTGAGTGCTCCCCTCCCCAGGGGCTCCACAGTTTGGTTTACTCCACCGTTTACAACCAATAGAAGTTATTATTCATGTAGGAGAGGGAGAGCATGATACACTCAAGCACACAACACAACAGAGCACAATTTGAAAATAATGGTCCTTTTCAAACTAATATCGTTAGTACTTTATATTAAATTTCTTGAACCGTAATCACACAGCCCAAACAATCATATTATATGTGAACACAACACAAAATAATATTTCTCAGAGTCTGGTGGAGTTATTCATAACTAGCAATTACATATTACTCCATTTCATTCCCAATTATGATAAACTGCCCCTGCTGGCATACACTGATCTGAAGTCAGTATTCACATCTTCCACACAATCATCGTGAGGACCGTCAACTCTAGTGGCTGGTGCCTGAATTGGAATGACTTATGTTGGAATAATAAAAACTGAACGCCTGACATATACATCCATTTAAAACCAGCTAACGGGCCACAAAAAAAACAGTTTTTTTGTTTTTGTTTATAGCATGAAATCACACCTAGAATAATAATATCCTGCGTACCTTTCTATTTCTCCTCTCCATTTCTAAAGATTAATACATTTTAAATAGATACATTATGAGACATTGTAATGACAACCCTAAAGTACAGAAGACAGCGCAGGCCTGTGATTGGTTGGTGACAGGAAGGGTAGCAGCTGTGCACTATACTATTGGCTGGCGGAAGCTGGAACGATGGGATGCAGAATGTTCAGTAGGCATGATTGGCCACGTACAGGGACTGTCCTGCTGATTCACCGGTTCCAGAGGAGATGTACTTGCCTTGAGCAGCCAATCCATTAGCCTGAGGAAAGTTCACAAAGGTCAGTTTATTTTGTCTGAATCAGCAGTTCACATTGACAAAGAACAAAACAACTGTAGCCCAACAATTCAAACCGATTCAACTGCTAGCTCTATTGTTAATAATTTGATCATTTTTATTATATTATTTATTATAAAATATTATTTAAATGTTATATTATTTCATATAAAATTATATATCATATTTACATTAGAGTTGGGGTACTCAGACTCGTACTCTGATTCGAGTCCAGTCTCGAGTACAACTTATAGCGGACTTGGACTGGTATTTTGGGACTCGAAAAACATTTCCGATTCCAGGGACAGTCGATGGAAATCTCTCTGACTCGATGCATTGTCACGAAAGTGCCATTCAGTATTTGCACGTGTTTTTAAGTCTTGCCAGTACTTACATTAGTTAAGTATTAGGTTTTGCTGTTGTATTGAAATTATTGCTTTTTTTTTTTTAAAACATGCTTTGCAGCTTCTAACCGTCCAAGAAAAGAATGTTTCTAACATCTTTGTGGCAGTAGTTTTTATGGGTCGAAAACCTCCTTGGGTGAGCATTATTTTCGAATAATGCAATGACCCATCGTCAATTATTCCTTACATAAATGTAATTTATTAACTATAAATGCATTCAAAAATAAAACAGTTGCGAGTTGGCAGAGAGTTATGGAATGTACATGTAGGTCTTTTATACACAGTGTGTGCCATTATAAAGACTAGGTTTATTAATGCCGTCTACCCTGTCTAAGGTCTAACCATTCATCATATAAAACCCATACAGCCACAGAGATAAGAGGTGCATTTTTTGCACCAAGCTACCCCAGTTACCACATCCCCCATTTAAATTAATGTTGCCCTTTTCTACTTGAATTAAAAATTTTAAAGGGATAGTTCACTCAAAAATGAAAATTTGATGTTTATCTGCTTGCCCCCAGGGCATCCAAGATGTAGGTGACTTTGTTTCTTCAGTAGAACACAGACGAAGATTTTTAACTCAAACCGTTGCAGTCTGTCAAGTCTTTTAATGGAAGTGAGAGGGAATACGGCTTTATGAGTAAAAAAAAAAAAACATACACAAACAAAACCAAATTAAACCCTTCGGCTCGTGATGATACATTGATGTGTAAAGACACGAAAACGATCTGGTCTGCCTATGCAAGAAACCTTCTCTTCTGAACAGTATTTATACGTTTGTTTTTTTTACCTGATGCAATACAGTACTGAACGGTCATGAGCGCGGCCTTAACAGCCGGAGCTAATGTATCTTCTTCTTGCTTTACGGCGGATCACAGACTTATAAGTGCATTACCGCCACCTATCTCTCAAGTGGACCATTGACACACCTAATTGAGATTGTAGATAAGAGTGTAAATGGTCCATTTGAGAGATAGGTGGCGGTAATGCACTTATAAGTCTGCGATCCGCCATAAAGCAAGAAGAAGAAGAAGAAGACACGTCACATGCCAGCTGTCGAGGACGGGCTCAGGACAGTTCAGACGTTGTAGTGCATCCGAGGTAAAAAATATAAATACTGTTCAGTTTCTTGCACAGACCGATCGTTTCGTGTCTTTCCACATCAGTGTATCGTCACGAGCGAAGGGTTAATTTGTTTGTTTGTATATGTTTTTTTTTACTCTCAAAGCCGTGATTCGCATTCACTTCCATTATAAGACTGACAGACTGCAAAGGTTTGAGTTAAAAATCTTCGTTTGTGTTCTACTGAAGAAACAAAGTCACCTACATCGTGGATGCCCTGGGGGTAAGCAGATAAACATCACATTTTTTTATTTTTGGGTGAACTATCCCTTTAAGATTCTGACAAACAGTAGTATGTAGTTGGACTCGGACTTGAGTCCGACTTAGCCCATTTTGGACTCAGACTCGACTTAAGTGGACTCGAACCCAACACTAATTTACATAATTCTATATACCTTCTATATTAAATTATACATAACAGTTTCAGTTCTTTAACATAGCTATGCATATATATGGTTTAGTGATGCATCAAATCGAAACAGCAAAACTGAAATTTAAGTTTTCATTTTGCGCAACTAAATTTCTGTAATTGCGTAAATGAACTCTGTATGCTGTTCTCACATGATAAATGAAACCAGTATTTCAGCTGAACAAATTTACATCTTGCTACTTTAGCATCCATTTCGGTCACAATGAAGTGCATTGACACTGCTGACATGTTTACCTGCTGTAGTGTGCATAAAATAGATGCATCATTGGAGAAGCTCTAATTAAAAAAAAAACAGCTTCAATCAATGGTTTCAGCTTTCTTAAACTATTTTGGTTAAAACTGAATTTTTATTATTTGTTTGCTGTTATGGCTAAATGTTTTTGGTTGCTGAAATTTCAGTACATCACTAATATTATATGCTAAATAATTATTCGAATTCATTCAAATGATTGTATATATCAGTATTTACTAAAAAAACGCCCCCCAAAAAAATAGAATTTAAAGATATTTAAAGGTTCCTATTTGACTTATGAATTTATATGACGTTTAGCAGTTCATGATTTCAGAAAAAAAAATCAGATGTACATTTTATAGATATTAGCATTTTTAGAGACAAATTTTGCAACCGATTCAAGGTGGTCACACAGATTATCCGTGTTGGCCAACAGAAAGCTGCTTGGTTTGGAAGTGACTTCTGTGTGAGCTATGCATTATACATTGCTACACAACTGACAATGGACCTTTAGCTAATGTGACTGCACCTTAATGGGAAAAGGATTTGATCAACTGACCTCAGCACGCTTGATGAACTGCTCTGTGGCAGCCTTCTCATTTTCCTTATCTCCGCGCCAGGCGTTGAGGGCAGAGGCCTGCAGGGCCACGTCCATAGGAGAAGGTGAGGGCCCAGGGTTTTGTCAGAGGGCAGTTGTTGATGGCGTTCAGGTTGATAGACGCGTCCTCCTCACTCTGACCTCCGGAGAGGAAAGTCACACCTGCCAGAGCAATTTCAAAATGAATTATGCACATTTTTTGAAATAGGACTGTGATCTCACCATACACTTTTTTTTTTAAACATGCCATTTCCTCTTGTTATCTACGTCATGGCAATCTTTGTATGCTTAAAAAAACAAAAAAAAAACAGCAACCCCATTCTTAAATCAAACACAGCTGAGGTTTCTCCATTAGACTCGTGACTCACCTGTTACTGCAGGGGGAACGGTACGGCGCAAGGCTGTCACTGTAGCCATGGCAATTTCTTCACTGCTGTATTTGGTGGGGCAGGAGTGTCCAGCTGTCACCATGTTGGGTTTCAGAAGAGTTCCCTCCAGATAGACGTGATGATCAGACAGGGCCTTGTAGCAGGCAGCAAGGACCTGGAGATACATGGGAAATAAAGTCAAGTTAAGTAAATGTATCAACTCATTAAATCAAGTCTGGTTTGAATGCTATAAATTGATGTCACTTTTTATGTACCTTCTCTGAAACATACTGGCAGCGCTTCAAGTCGTGGTCACCATCAGGTAGAATCTCTGGCTCAACAATAGGCACAATCCCATTCTGAAAAACCAAACAGACAATATTGTCAAAAAAAGCCACACTCCACTGGTTACATCTTATTTCTGATATCTATGCATTAGCTTCAACTCCATCCAACAATTCTCTAAAATATCTAAATACACATCAAGATCTCTGTGATTTGGATTTCTTGCCTTCAGTGCTATTTAGTATTATTTATACACCATTATAGAATTCATGCATACTTTCAACTAACTATTATTTGAATTTTTCAATTTTGAATTTTTGTTTAAGTTCGTCATATGTGCTTTTTGCCATTTAAAAAAATATTTCTATTTAGCTTTATTTTTATTTCAGTTATAGTTTGTGAGTTTAGTACTTCAGCTGGTTCTCATTGCAACGCTGCAATTTAAAAAAAACTTTTTTTCCATCTAATATTTAGATTCAATTAAAATTCAGATAATGACTTTTAATAGTTTTAGTTAACAATAACAACCCTGCTTGCCTTGAGACAAACACAAAGACCGCCAAGACTTAATGAACTTACCTGCTGGCAGATGCTGGCGTAGCGAGCCAGGACGTTAGCATTCTCCATGATGGCTAGCTCTGAAGGAGTGGTCTCGCTGATCTTCAGCACAGACCTCCACTTGGCAAAGTCTGCACCGTCTTTCTTATACTGAGCACAGCGTTCTGACAGGCCATCAAGCCCTTAAGAAAAACAGGTATCCCATTAACAAAACATCACTTTTGCCATCAATTTGAGCAAATACGATATCAGTGACTAAACTTACCCTGTGTTGTGGTCTCTCCATTTGTTCCTGCCAGAGGGACGACACCTTTGTCAACCTGTAAAAGAGGACAACCTGCTTTAGATCAAACTGTCATGGCAGCATTGCTAATAGTCCAGGAGTCCTGAGAGTATTTTCTGAATTTTCAGCATCATTACTCCAGTCTTAAGTTTCACATGATCCTTCAAAAATCAATCTAAAATGCTGATTTACTGCTTAAGAAACATTTCTTATTATTATCATCAGTGTTAAAAACAATTGTGCTGCTTAATTTTGTTTTTTTTTTTTTTTTTTTTTTTTTTTTTTCCTTTTTCTGCGAAACCATGATACATCTCTTCAGCATTTATTTGAAGTAGAAATCTTTAGAAACAATTTAAATGACTTTACTGTCACTTCTGATCAATGCAATGCATCCTACTTGAATAAAATTATTAATTTAAATGAAATCTTGTACCTTGATTCCCACAACCTTGACACTGCCTTGATCATTTTGGCAAAGGTGTGCCATCATCAGCTTTCTGGTAAAGGGTCTCGTGGAAGAAGATGACACCACCAATGCACTTGTCAATGCGCTCATCAGCCGAGAAAAGGATCTGACGGTACAGACGGCGGTTTTCCTCTGTGTTCTCCACACCGATGGGGTTCAGTCGCTTTGCCATGCTACCTGTATAGATGCAGACATACATCTCATTGTGTTAGAGGGACTGACAGAAAGCTGTTTGCTGCATAGTTCACGCTTGGAACAACATGAGGGGGAGTATTTTTCCATAAGATGAAACCCTCACTGACCTGTGGACTCATCTGCAGCGAGGATACCCTTACCAGGAGCTACAATACGCTGAGCGATGTCCTGCAGCTCCTTCTTCTGCTCAGCTGTGAGTGCGGGGTACTGGTGCGTCATGGTGTGTGCGGCTCAAAGCAACCTGCAACAGAGGAATGGCAGAGACACAAATGTAATTTCATCCATTTTACCAACAACTTCCCACATTGGTGCAAATCTCTGCACACACACACACACACACACACATAAGGGATATTCCACAGCTAGCCATGCATTAAACAAATTTAAAAGAACCACCTGATGCGAAGCGCGCGTGTGTGTATATGTATGTGTAATTGCTGGCTATATAGTTACACACAGAGAGAGAAACTACAGGTGCATCTCAAAGTAGAATGTCGTGGAAAAGTAATTCAACTCAAATTGTGAAACTCGTGTATTAAATAAATTCAATGCACACAGACTGAAGTAGTTTAAGTCTTTGGTTCTTTTAATTGTGATGATTTTGGCTCACATTTAACAAAAAAAAACACCAATGCACCTGTATGGTTCTTGATTTGTGAATCAGACCATGGCTCAATTGGGAAGCTGGCTACTTTCTGCTGCCAAGAAACACAACTCAAAGAAAGTCACACAAGGAACAACAATTCGTCGTCTTGGAAATATCTGACTGCTGGCTATGGATAAACAAAACTGTGCCTCATTATTCAAGGTATCTAAAAGGGTCTGGTTAATATTCCGGCCCACTCTTCCACACAAGCTCTTCAGAGAGGCTGAATTGCATAATAACATGGACTAAAGCCAGCAGAGTGTTTTCTATTGCTGTTATGCAATCCCACTCCTCTAATCTCTGCTGTCAATCCCCATTAGACATGCCCCACTGTCTGTTACTACAATTAAAGTGCTGGATCGCACAGCATTTTATTAAAAAGGTTTATTTATTTTCCTTGTGAAAAAGACTTAAGCATAGTTTTAAAAAGTGTATATATTATGGAAATAATATACTTTAAAATAATATACTTAAGTGCAAACTGAAAATAGTAAGTTTTATTACAGCATGTTAATTACAATTAAATGAAAATGCATTATAGTTTTAAATGTATAATATTAAATGCAATTAGCTTAAAGGCACAATATGTAAGATTTTTTTTAAAACCACTAGAACAGTGTTATATATTTTACTGACTTGTGTACTTACATTATCCCAAATGTTTCGAATCCAGAGAAATAAGCAATTTTATCTAGTGACACGGAGCGTGTCCATAGTGTCATTGTGTCGCCTGCCAATGACGTCATAACCCCTTGATTTCCGGGTTTTGTTTTGTAGAAAACATGGAAACACGAAAGACGCTTTAGTATGTTATGCGTTTTATTAGACTGGTGATGACCGCACAGAGTAGCATTACAACAGAGCTTTCAAATGTATCTAGTTTGATAAAACAGCGCTGCTTACGTCTGCTGCTTTCCGGAAGGAGCAGAAGCGCTCGACTGTGGCATAATAAAAGCTCCGCTGCTTTCGAGCCGTGTGTCACGCTCGTTCAGTGGCCTCGTTTCGCTTCGACGGCTTTCAGCCTCACCTGCTTCATAATACGACGTTTATAATAAACGAATACATTAGCTCAGCCCATGAACATGATTTCTGCCGCGTACCATAGGATTGCTTCGGCTGTGGGATGAAGGCAGACAATTCAATGATTCCACACATCAGTCACGGCGTCATAGGAACTACACCTTTGTTCTCTGGAATACGCGCACTCTAGTAGCAAAAAATTACATATTGTGCCTTTAACTTAAAGGGGTCATATGATGCTATTTTAAAGATCATTATTTTGTGTATTTGGTGTATCAGAATATGTTGACATGCTTTAATGTTCAAGAAAAACATTCTTTTTCAAATACTGTACATTATTTAGGTCCTCTATGCCCCGCCTCTCTCAAACGCATCGTTTTCAACAAAGCCCCCTCCTTTGACAAGCGCAGTCTGCTCTGATTGGCCAGCAGACCCAGTGCATTGTGATTGGCCGAACACACAAGCACGCCCAACATAATCGCGAGCTTCAGCGTTCAAAGTAAATATCAAGACATTTAATAATGTGGTTAGTTTTACCATCAGTTCAAGCCCGAAAGGGCAACAGAGTCGCGTGACAGACACAGTGATGATGCACTACACAAGACGTAGTTAAGACGGCTGACGTGCTATGATTTCTGACAGGCAGTTCACTTTCCTGTGATGTGACCCCTTCCCCTCTCACACACACACACAACACACACACACAAGACGCGTTACTCTGCGCTGCGCAAAAATCCGCATTTGAGCAGTCAATAGCAAATACTTAAACTATAACAAAACAGTAGCTGATTCAGAAATGCCAGATTGTCATAGCAAAGTCGGAATTTACCTTTTTTTTTTTTTTTAGAAATAGCCTTGTGCACAGCCAGCCTTGTACTCTTCTAGGTTTCAAAAACTGTCGTCCATAAAATGCTTTGAACAAATTCGACATCTGAGTTGTGCTGTTAAATAAATCTTAACCAATGATTCCACATTGCATCTACTTTTCGGAAGGCTAAATAAAGTGCTTTTGCCTTCGCCTAGAAACACACAGCGTCTCACTGACATGGCTGCATCAACACTACTGCTGTTCCTGAAACCATGCCTTCTTTCTTTGCGTGCACATTTGGGCGGCATTATGCTAATATTTCCACATGTGACATAGACATGTGGGGGCGTGTAAGAACGAGCCGTTTTAGGTAGGCGTGGTGAACTCTTAACTTTTATAAAGAATATAAAATCCTCTTTGGATTTGAGACTTTAGTCTTTGCAACTTTACAGATCTTCTTTATGCACAAAGAGCTTGTAACACTCCAAAGAGAAAGGAAAAATTTAAATCGCATCATATGACCCCTTTAAGAGTACTTTTTCGACCCATTTAAGAACTTAAGTACATCTTTATACATAATTACTTCTATTGTCTTTGAAAATATGGTTAAAGTACACTGTTGAATTGTACTGACAAGCATTTATGTTAACCTAAAATTGACTTTAATGTAATTTCCATTGAAACTTGTATATCATGTATTTAAATATATTTGTAATTACAGATTTGTAATGATGAATTTGCAACTTAGCACATTTAAAATGTATTAACTTTAAATGTAATATCAAATAGTCAACATTTAAAATTATAATTAAGTGCATGTTCTTTAATATGTTTGTCAACACTCTAAAATAAGTGTACTTCTTAAAACACAAAATTAATTATAGATTAAAATAATGATTTAAAATAGACATTAAAATAAAACGTTTAATTTGAAATTATTATAAAGTGCTCTTTGTGAAGTCTACCCAAGTGTTAAGAAACAGTGATGAAAGTCTACTTTTATTTCATTGATATTATATTTTCTGCATGTACAGTTTTTAAAAATATACTTCTAAGATTTTAAGTATACAACACAATTAAGTGCACTTCTAAATAAATCAATTGATTTCAAGCCAGTTGTTGTTTCTCTAGCATCTCAGCTATTGTTTTATTTCTAATATGCTAGCATATGGTTTATCACAGTATTACTGAAGTGACATGAGAGCGTGACATAATAATTATTTGAATAATTAAACTAATATTTATTTATATATTTAATAATGTAACCTTTTTATTTTATCCATTTTTTAGCCATTTCATTTATATAAATATTATGAGAATCCTACATGCGCCAATGGGAATAGGTTGGAGATAGACCTAGATATTATTTAGACTGCTTGCCAGTGTGACATAGTTTATTATATAATATTTCATAGACAACTGCAAGCTCGGTTTACATTGAAGAGAACCACATTGGCTTGCCATTTATAAAGCACCATCAGTGTTTCTAACGCAAGTGAATACATTTTAATGAGTCATGATGACACGGTTTAGACACTGCACTTTTAAGACATTTAGTTACAGTCTTAATTCTTAACTGGTTCTAAACAAATCACACAGTGGATCAAACTAATGCCTATAAGGCATCAATCTGCTAGATGCTTGAATATACAAGCTCAAAATAGCTAACCAGTCTATTATCCATTATGGGCGTGAAAAACAACCTCTTCTGATCACTACTAACCCCTTTTACCATTGCACATACAAAGCTGAAAGGATTTGGCGGTTTAGATCTAAGTGCAAAAGAAAATAAATGCCTTGAAAATAATAATGACAAATGCTTATCCCTAGGTTGATAATGCCATCCTATTGAAAACCTGTTCTTTTATTCAAACAAATCTTTATAGAGAGTGTGGGTGGCCTTTCAGAAGATGCTTCTCAAAGAAAACGCACAAGGCATAAGTGACAGCTGACAGTATTTTGAGTATTTTTAAGTAAGCCGAGTTTCTGCTGAGCTTTTCTGATTGGTGGATCTCACTTTAGGATTATGGGTAACGTAGTTCCTCACACATAACTTGACAATTTCCTTATATGAAATAAGAAATCACACTGATTTGTTTGCTAAGAATTGGTTTCTCTGAAAAATACTAATTAAATGTTGTGCTTGTTTTTATTTCAACAGGCCTAGAAACATATCACATGCATTATCTTGCCTTCAAACAGATATTATGTATGGAGAGATGCAATGGCCATGCAAAAGATACAAAATAATACATAAAAGAAGAAACAAAAGAGTCAAAGGCCACCGTTGAGAGAACTGTACATCCTGAGCTTAGTCTCCATCATCAGCTTAGTTCATTTCACCTTGAGCAGCACTGTACACGTCCCTGCGGTGTCCTCAGTGAGGAGAGACACCATCCTCAGCACGTATACACGACACGCGAGAGGAGGAGAAGGAGAATACAGCTCGCGTGATTCATCACAAACCTTAGCGCCGTGACGCAACGCGATGCGATTGTTCCAGTGGCCTCCAGTGTTGCCAATTTGGGGATTTTGTCAGCCAATATTTAGCAACTTTCTCATTGTAGCTGTGCCTTTTTTTTAATTTTTTGCGACAAGGAGCTATTTTAGCTATATTTAAATAAAACTAGCGATTTTTTGGAGATTTTTTATTTTTTACTTGGCCACACCCTGCCGTAGGCCCGTGACCTCTCACGTTTGCTCTCAATCATGCCAATGAGTCTGCGCAGTGAACACAGCAGTACGCCACGCCTGCCATGACGCACACCACATTTTCATTATAAGCATCGATCAAGATAGTGGAGAAAAAAATGAACATCTTGTTTTAACCATAGTCATGTCAACCAGATACTGAGAGAGAGACACAGTGCATCGTCGTGTCATGTGTGCTGGGATGCAGTATTTTGCACTTACATTGTAGTAATAGAATGTGTTGACTGAAATAAGTTTGTATGAATAAAATTTTTGTTTTTGGAGAATCATAATATCTCTTATCTGTTGTATTTGAGCAGGACAGGGATGCACTTTGGTGACACATAAAACCAATTCCCAACATTGTGTCTTTCCATCATGTTTGATGTGCTTGCAGATCACAAGCATTTCCTAATTTCACTTCAGAATTTTTTGTTATACTTAATCTTTTGTTATATTTTTTTATATTGTCATCATTTGTAAAGTATATATATATATATACATTTACTTTCCTTTACCTTTACCAAATTTACTTTGTTTTCATATTTGGCGACTTTTTGTGAAAAATTGAGACTTTTGAGGGTGGTTCTGAGGGAGGGGTTTGGCAACACTTGTGGCCTCGCCTAGCAGTGAGTGTAGGTGGGATGCAAAAGCGCCCGAAGGCGACATTTAGAGCGAAGGACATCTTTTACAAAACCTGTAGACGTACATTATTTAAATATCTCTTTTGAGAGCTTGTGATGTTGTAAGGATGTGTATTACGTCTCTAAAGGAAACGCTATTTCATCACGTTAGCTCATCTCAGCTAGGCTAGGCTAAGCTACAGTGATGTAGTAAATGTCTACGTGCAGCTCGGCCACACTCCCTTCCGCAGACAGCAGCCGCCTCAGTGATGCTGTATAGACCTGCACGTGCATATGAGGCTTTAATTAGCATATTCTGTGAAGTAAACGCTGTTAAGCTAGGTTGGGTTTGTCGGCTGTCTGTTAGCTCTACTCTAAATACGGTTTACGGAAGAGAGAGAGATGGTGGTGGTTGTTCACCCGTCACCTCAGGGTGACATTGAATGTCATGAACGTCGATATAATGATGTTTATCTCTTAATATAGTTGATTTTGGAGTGTTTGAACCCTCAAAAACTAATTTCACACCGAAATGAATAAGACTGCTTTTATATGTTTAATATAAACACTACTAAAACGTGTTTATCACTGTACAATGATGGAGAAGGCCTTCGAAATGAGACAACCACCTGTCGGATCATACATACTCACTTCCGATATTTAATGCAACGCGAACAACTGATGCTGCACTATTAAAATAGATATTTAAAATAAAATTTCAGCAGGAATTAACAAAATTATATTCAACATCTGTTTACAGAACGAGTAAATGTCATTCAAGAAAGCGGCAGTGTCACTATAATTTTAAATACATATATTTAAATAAAGATTTCAATCATTTACCTGTTTAGGAGAGGTTGATGCAAAAGATGCTACTGTCGAGAGCCTCCCGTTTCAATGCCGCAACGCAACGTGACCGCTCAGAAAAGGCTATCCAGCTAGGGGCGTGGCTTTGGTCACGACCTGATTATAATAATAATGAATATTCATGACTTATTAAAGTGACCTCGAGCGTCGCCATCACATCCGACGGTATATGCGCGGTGTGTGGCGAGCAGGTAGGCTTTTAAGAAATCAAACTAAAATGTCATAGAATAACTATATTCAAGGAAAAAAATAAAAAGAAAGAAACAAAGAAAAAGAACATTTGCCAATTTTTTTTCTTACAAAACATTTCTATTCATTATATATGCAATGTTCAATACATATACAAACCAACAAATTATGGGTTCTATTAAACACAAGAAGGCTTTATTTACTTAGCATATTTGAGAGATTTAAAGAGAGACTGAAGCTCAGTAATAGCGCAATGACTCTGCAGCTTCAGAAATGACCACACACAGCATCAATAACAATACTGCATGAAAAGAAAACGTTTTACTACATTATTTCTTTTGCTTAGTATTTGATAAAGGATCACTGGTGTCAGGCATTCTGGGCATAAAACAAGAATTGTCATCTCAGGCAAACAAGGTTATTCATGCATACATGCGCATCCAATCAGACCCTCAGCAGTGGTTAAAATAACAGTATAAACAATAAAGCCAGTAGGAAAATTAGTATAACACATAACAACAGTCCCTTTTTCCACAGTATCGTCCAAAAAAAAAAAAAAAAAAAAAAAGATATATTAGATAATATATTCTTATTTTGGAAACAATGCACAGTGCTGAGATATAATGTCATATAAAAGTATAGGTATCAATTTGACAATATGATTCTTTTAGCATTAAAGTATATCCCTGAGGGTTTGTGTAGCTTTCAAACCATTATAAACTAGGAAGAACTGAATTGATGGTATGTTTGTTTAATGAAAATGCAGTGATGGCATATTAATGAGGACAAAATAGTCAAATAATGTCAAAGGATATGAGGAACTATGAACCATATTTCACTAAATGTCTCAACAAAAGGTAAGGAATTCAACATAAGGATTAGAGCGTCTCAATAAAAATGAAATACACTTAACAACTATATTCCTTCACAGAAGAATAAACTCCTATTTAAAGATCCACCCAAAAATGAAAATTCTGTTCTCATTTACTCATCCTCATGTCATTCCAAACCTGTATGAGATTATTTCTTCTGAGAAGATATTTTGAAGAATATTGGCAACCAAACAGTTTCTGTTCTCATCGAATTCTATTGTATTTTTTGTACGTTCAGTGGAAGTCAGCTGTGTGGTTATCAACATTCTTCAAAATATCTTGTTTTTGTGTTCCACAGAAGTACTGTAGATCATACAGGTTTGGAATGATGACAAAATTCTCATTTTTGGGTGGACCATCCCTTGTAAAAACTCCTGACAAACTGTATTAAAAAGTTAAACAAACACTTCTCGTTGGGAAGCATCGTCCTGTGGTACATGGCTTTGCATAAGCGCTTCTACCCGCTCCATGTTGGCCAGAGTCGGGGAAAGGTCTGAAGCAGTGGGTGTACATGGTGAGGTTAAGAGAAAGTCGCGATCAAAGTTTGGGAGGGGCTCCAGGGACAGTCCTCGACGGGCTTTGGCAGGGCGGTCAGGCCGGTTCTTCAGCTCCAGGATCAGCACCATGGGGGTCTTTTGGAGCAGATGGGAATCAAACGGTGTGCCGTGGAAAAAGGTTTGCCGCTTGAAGCGTTCCAGTGTCCGAAGGCGACGTACTGGAGTCTTACAAAGAAGCTGAGGAGAGGAAAGATGGGTTCAAACGATTAAATAAAAGGTTATTAGTATTCAGAAGGGATCTCAATGTCTCAAACTGTGCTCAGCTTCAACAGAAGTTATACATTTTAAAAGGACAATTCACCCAAAATTGTGACGTGATGTGACAAATTGAAAAGTCTATCGCCATTTACTGTTCCAAAACGGTATGACCTTCTGTGGAACATAAAGATATTCTGAGATGTGTTTTTTTGTCCATACAATGGAAGTCAGTTGGCTTTAGTGTTGTTTGGTTCCTAGAGCTCGTCTATTTTGTGTTTCACAGAACACAGAAAATGACAAACTGAAAGCTGATTTTTGATTGATGACTTTGGGATCTTGGCAATCACCCTTCTCAAAGACCTGCCCCCCCTTAGTTACTGTTGCTATGTCCGACAAGCCATTGCACTATTACACCACACATCATGCTCTCACGCAGTGAAAAATACATCACGGAGCAAAGAGAACCCTGACAATGCGCCGACAGACAAGACAGAGCAGGTTACTTTTGGTATGAAACAAAGTCTCAGCTTTCAAATTTTGTTGCTTTTAAAGAAATTCAACCAATAAATACCGTTTTGTGGCTCTTTAATGTGTCGTGACAGATCGCTGTAGTGCCTCAGTTCAAGTGTTTTGTGAACCAATCATCTTTTCCTCTTTACAAGTTATAGCACGAAATAGACATGAATGAACATCAGAAGGTATCTTGTTTCAACCGCGGAAAGATGTCAATATACCATTTTTCAAGTACAAGTCCACTGACTTTAAACTACTCTCATGTATGGTTAGTTTGTCGGATAAAATGTCAGATTTGGCATTATGATTGGTCAGATTGCCTGTCAATCAAACTCCCGGCGAAGGGTCAATTCTGAGCACAGTTCGAGTAAATGATGACAGAATAATTTTCTTTTTTCACTTTTTTACAATTCACTTACAACTCTACACACTTACTATATGTTAACAATGACCTCATTTATGTCTATTTTTAGGGTTTGCAGAGAAACAACTGAGACAAAATTGATACTTTTGATTGATACAATTTTAACATTCTGGCGAATAACCAGGCCAGTAGTGGTCCAGGTCTCACCTCTGTAAGCTGGAGAGCAAAAGGAGGAGAGAAGTTTTTTAGCATCTCATAAGGGACGTTGCGCACTCTCCTCAGCATGCTACAGTGGTACGGCTCTGGAGACACAGGAAACTGTGACAAACACGGAGGGAGGGGGAGTTCAGAATGACTTGGCAGAAATGACACATCTATTCGCACAGAAACACGCAAACATGTCATTTTACCCACAATAGGCAGAAAAACACAAGATGTTGGTGCAAATATACAGTATGTGCATTTGTCCTCACCTTTCCAGTGGCCAATGCAAAAAGAAGGATGCCGAGAGACCACCAATCAGCCGCGTGATTGTAGGGACCACCGCTAAGGACTTCAGGAGCTAAAAACACATATTTCTTAAGAATCTTGCTTACATTCCACACAGAGCTAGACATATAAACATCCTTTCATTAGTAAGCCATAAATATCATTAATTGCTCATTTTGCATTTTCAAGAGACTATTTATGTATATTATTCTACATATATTCCACGTAAGTCATAGTAATCATTTATTTGTTTTAGTTTCTTGCTTTATTATAGATTTACCCATGTATTGTGGATTGTTCCACAAATAGTGAACGCCCTCCCTCCACGCTCAAGACGCCGGGACAAACCGAAGTCAGCTAGTCGTAGGTGGCCTTTAATAAAACAATAAAAACCCTCACATTTAGATAGTATTTACATAATAATAATTATTATTTTTATATTGTAAACATATTCCATTTATGATTAGATGGTAGTTTGATGTCATTTGAGTTTTATAAGCTTTGATGTTCAATTTTGACTTTGATGTCATATTTTCACTTTCACATTTTAACAAACAAATATTGAAATATATTCTTTGGCTGGATGTTCTGGAACATTCCATGTTTACAAGAAAATAAAAAGCTGACACACACTACCCTCTATTGGCGGGACTACTGCCTTACCCTGATCTGTTAGAAGGACATTCTCCATCTGTTAAAAATATAACAGAATGTTTTAAAGACATTTTTGAGTTCAGACATTTTAGAGATCATATTCATTACTTAAGGTCATTAAATTAAAACATCATTACATTCAAAACACAGAATACCTTCACATCACGATGGATGATTGCACAGTCATGAAGGAACCCTATAAAATATCAGATGATATTTAAAGTATAATACAACACAATTATTTTGATAAGCATTTATAGCTACTTGAGCAAAAAACAGCTTGGCACGAAATGTCCATGGATTTTTATTTTTAGGTTGATTATATTATATTATTATTAGATTAGATAAAATGTATATAATATACATAACACTGTTCAAAATGTTGGGTCGTAAGATTAAAAAAATACTTTGATTCAGCAGGACATAGTGACTTATAAGACAGTATAATGCTACAAAGATTCTAGAAAATGTTCAAAGATCTATTAGGAATATATTAGAATTATTTCTTAAGGATCATGTAACATTGAAGACTGATTCTGAATATTCAGCATTGCATCACAGGAATTAATTACATTTTAAAATATATTAAAATAGAAAACAGTTCTTTTAAACTGTAACAATATTTCACAATATTACAGTTTTCATTGTATTTTTGATCAAATAAGCGAAGCCTTGGTTAATATAAAACACTTATTTCAAAAACATAAAAAAAATCTTACGGACCCCAAAAGTATTTCTTGTCATATAGATGTGCTTACCTAGAGCAGAACCTAATTAAGCAGCAAACACTTTTACCAAATCCTCTCCAAACTGACCAATCATCACCCAGTACGTGTACAAGTCCCCCTGTGCTGCAGTAATCACACACTAGAGAGGGAATAAACAGAAACAATCAAATAAACAGCGCCTGAATGTGCAAATCCCAAATTTAGACAAACATAAACACAAACATCCAACTAATACACGTTAGGAGCAGAGAAAACATCTGTCACGTGACCAGATTCATAATACATCAGTAAAGACCATCTGTTTCTAACAGTTATGCCTTCATCCAGACCACTGACTGGTCAAACATCATGATCAGACAAAGTACAGAACATTAAGCTTGATATAAACAAATCCCAGTAGTGATCTAGACTGAATTAAGTGTCAGTAAAAATAGGAGTAAAACAGTGCAGGCTGTGACTGAAGGAATCAGGTGGTAATCAAAGGAAGTGAGACAATCCCCATAGCTTTAGCTAGGAGAAAACATTCAAGGGGTGAACATCATAGTGAAAGAAGGAAATTAACTTTCACAAACACAGTCAGGATCACTGGGAAATCAAACACTGGGGGAAAAAAGGACTTGAGGTTTAGATTGAGGAGTCCTAAAACCTGAAAGTGTGACTAATAAGTGGGCCCATACTGAATCTGTGGATTTTCTGGCATTTTCTTCACTGAGGGGGGAAAAATCTATTAAAGGGATAGTTCACCCAAAAATGAAAATTAGCCCATGATTTACTCACCCTCAAGCCATCGGTGTACATGACTTTCTTCTTTCAGACGAATACAATCGGAGTTATATTAAAAATGGTCCTGGCTCTTCCAAGATTTATAATTACAGTGACCGGGTGTTCCTGTTCCACAACAGTCCAAAAGAAGTCTAATAAAGTGCATCCATCAATAATAAAAAGTGTTTTACATGACTCCGGGGGGTGAATAAAGGCCTCCTGTAGAGAATCGATGCATTCTTGTAAGAAACATATCCATATTTAAAATGTTATAACCACTTTTCTGTAGCTTGCGCTAACTGCGTACGCGGAGCTTTACAATGCGGTGACGTAGGGAGTATGTGTTGGAGTAAGCGCCGTGAGATGAGAATATTCTAGTCTCGCGAAAACAAGTGTTTGTTTAATAGGAGCAAAGGAAGCAAAGTTCCTTACTTTAGCAAAGGAAAGCCAGTCTCCTCTTGACTTGTATCAAAATCCTCTGACATTTTTCTTTACAAATCCTAATTTTGTTCTTCTAATTCGTGAACGATGTTTTGTTTTGTTCTTCCGCGTTCATCACTTCTCACCAGCGCATGCGCTATGCCTACTTCCTATGTCATCCGCCCAGAGCGGCTTTCACGTGCGACAGTTAGCGCAAGCTACAGAAAAGTGGTTATAACGTTTTAAAATGGCTCTGTTCCTACAATGCGCGCATTCTTCGATTTGCTACAGGAGCCTGTTTCACCCCCCGCATCCGGGTGAGGCACTTTTTATCACTTTATTACGGAATACGCCCTGTATTATTCTTTTGGACTGTTGAACAGAAACACCTGCCCACTGCTATTATAAAGCTTGGAAGAGCCAGGACAATTTTTTATATAACTCCAATTGGATTCGTCTGAAAGAAGAATGTCATATACACCTAGGATGGCTTGAGGGTGAGTAAATCATGGGCTAATTTTCATTTTTGGGTGAACTATCCCTTTAAATTGATTATTTTATTGGTAGCAGAAAACATAACTAAGTTTGGAGAATTATTTAATAAACTTGCAAGGCAATGATTTCTGAATTTTTCATAAATTGGATCTATATTTATCTATCTATCATCTGAGGCTGCATGGTTTAAATCATTCAAACTTCAAGCATTCAATCTTTCTGTCTAGGTTTTCTCAAGCCAAAATTATTTAAGTTATTTTTGAACTAAATAAGTTTGCCTACATGAACCTTGTTCAAAAGTCTTTGGGTCACGTTACATGCACTTTACACTATATAACAACTTCCTAGGACTAATTAGATTTTCAACTATAGATGGCTGACTTCAGCACCATGGATAGCACCCATATTCTATACAACAGAGGCTCACAACTCCGGTCCTGCAGGGACCCAATGCTCTGCACATTTTGTATGTCTCTCCTATCTGACACACTCAGTTCAGTTCATGGATCTCTCCTAACAAGCTGATGATCTGAATCAGTTGTGTTAAATAAGGAAGACATGCAAAATGTGCAGAGCAGTGGAGTTGAGAACCAATGCTATAAAACATGAATTGCTTTCATTCTTTGGAATTTGGGAATTCTCGGACTGATACTCTGTACACAATGTGCCACACAGAATCAAAAATAAAATAAAATAAAATAAAGGTGTTTGTTTCTTTTTTTTTTTACACTTTCTCCTCTCCCAGCATGACTATAGGTCAGCCATTTCATAAGCTGAAATAAAGTGGCTCTAGTTGCTTCCAAAACATTGTTCTGATTGTTTGTTGGGCATCCCGAAATAGCAGCATTTACTCGACCAATGGCATGAATTTGGAGAGAGTACTGTAGTCCCACCAATGGCTCTTCACCTTTAATGTCAGTTAATTAATAATTATTAGGCACATCAAATCTACAATATAATGCCAGATCATTCACCAACCTTCAAAAGTTTGAGGTCAGTACTTTTGTAAAGAAATTAATGCTTTAATCGCAAAGACACTTAATTGAGCAGAAAGTACATTTAAAGTGGTCATATGATGTGATTTCAAGTTTTTTTCTTTGGAGTGTTACAAGCTGATTGCATAGATAAGATCCTTGAAGTTGCAAAGACTAAAGTCAAAACCAAAGAGATATTCTTTATAAAAAATAAGAGTCAACCACGCCTACCAAAAATGGCTCGTTCTAACACGCCCCCACATCTCTAGGTCACTATGTGGAAATATTAGCATAACGCGCCCAAATGTTCACGCAAAGAAAGAGGCCATGGTTTCAGTAAAACGACAGGTTAGTGTTAAGCAGCGTCGGGAGACGCTGTGTGGTTTAGGCGCAAGCAAACGCACTTTATTGGCCTTCGAAGTAGATGCATTTGGAATCTTTAAGATTCTACAACAGAACAGCAATGCTTTTCATGGAAGACTGTTCGAGCACTAGGAGGGACGTCATACCAGAATCAGTATGTTTTGTTATTAGTTTAAGTATTGCTATTGACTGTTCAAATGCTGAGTTTTTGCGCATCGTGTGTGTGTGTGTGTGTTTGTGTTTGTGTGTGTGAGAGAGAGAGCGAGAGAGCGTCACATCAAAGTAGAGTCAGCTGTCTTAACCGCAGATTGTGTACTGCATCATTACTGTGTCTATCACGCAACTCTGTTGCCCTTTCGGCTTGAACTGATTGTAAAACTAATGACATTATTAACTGTCTTTAAATTTATTTTGAAAGATGAAGCTCGCGATTATGGTAAGGGGCGTTACATTCGAGTGCTTGCGGTGTTCGGCCAATCACAATGCACTGGGTCAGCTGGCCAATCAGAGCAGTCTGCGATTGTCGGAAGGAGGGACTTTGTAGAAAATGAAGCGTTTGACAGAGGCGGGGCATAGAGGACTACAATAATGTACAGTATTTGAAAATAATGTGTTTTTTGAACATTAAAACATGTAAACATATTCTGTTACACCAAATACACAAAATAATTATCTTAAAAAAGCATCATATGACCCCTTTAAGACTTACAAAAGATTTCTATTCAAAGAAATTGTCACAAATCCGGTCCATGAACTTCCAATTTCATTAACTCTCGCACTACACACTGTTGCACAACACCCCGGACTACATTTCCCATCATTCATTACACTGATTGCACACAGCACTAATTGCACTCGTTTACACTCATTGCACACAGCTGTTACTTATCACCTCACTCACTATATTACACCCACTCAGATCCTGCTCAAGTTGCCGAGTATTGTTCTGCATTTATCACTCCCCTAGCGATAGCGATTCTACAGAGCCCTCGTTTGTTGCCTTAGCCTTAGCCATTAGCCTTAACCTTATCCCTAGTCGTTTGCCTTAGCCTTAGTGCTAGGCATTTGCTTCGCCTTAGCCTGAGCCTAGACCTAGTCATTTGCCTTAGCCGTAGCATTAGCACTTAGCCTTAGCCTAGTAGTGTCCTTAGCTTGCCCTAGCATTTGCCGAGCCTTAGCTGAGCACTTAGCCGAGTCATTTGCCTTAGCCGTAGCCATTAGCCTTAGCTTAGCCCTAGTCGTTTGACTTAGATTAGCATTAGCCTAGTCATTTGCCTTTAGCTTAGCCTTAGCCTTCCCGGTTTTTGATCTTTGCCTGTTACTGGTTTTTTCCCTCTCGTCTCGCCCCTTTGATTCTGTCTGTTGATCGGTGACCTACGTTAGCCCTGGGACTATTCTTGTGTTTTTGCCCTCCATATACCTGTTTGCCGTCTGACCTATGCCTGCTGTATGACCACGTTTCTGTCTTCTCCACAAATAAAGCTTGCACATGGATCCGCAAGTCTCACATCTCGTCAGCCCCGTAACAGAATACTCAGCCAAACAAGGATCCAGCAGCTTTTCCAGTGGACTCTGGCATGGTATGGACCCAGTCACCGATGCTACTACATCTCGGACACGGAGGAGTCGAGAGTGAGGAGTATGTTCACCGGTTCTGTGAACTATCTTATCAGGTTCCACTGTATGATGAGATTTTGTTTAAAGACTTGTTCTGTTTTGGACTTGATGAACCCACAAAATCTGGTATGCCAAGGAAATTCAACCATAGCTTAAGGGACTTTATAGACTATGCCTTGCTGACTGCTGGTTCAGCATTCACGGTGGGTGTCGCAGAGGAAGGAAGCGACACCATGTCTGTGACTGAAGTGATGGCTGTATCAGAGCATGCTCACAAGATAGCGGCGACAGAGGAGCCTGATCACAAAACGGCGGACACAACAGCGTCCGTCAAGTCACAGCTGATAGTTATGAGTCAGGTCAAGTCACAGTTGATCATCATGGGTCTAGTCAATTCACAGCTGATAGTTATGATTCTAGTCAAATCACAATTGATCGTCATGGGGCAGATCAAGTCACAGTTTATGATCACGAGTCAAATCAAGTCACAGTTAATGATCATGAGTCTAGTCAAGTCACAACTGACCGTCATGAGGCAAGTCAAGTAATCAGTTTGATCATGGTCTAGTAAGTCACGTTGTTGTCAGAGTCAAGTCAGTTGCAATTTCCTTAGCCGATTTAGTCAAGTTACAGTTGATCGTCATGAGTCAAGTCAAGTCAAAACTGATCTTCAGGAGTCAAGTCAAGTTGCAGCTGATATTCATGAATCTAGTCAGGTCACAACTGATCTTCAAGAGTCAAGTCAAGTCACAGCTGATCTACATGAGTCAAGTCAGGTTGTTGCAAATTCATGTTCACGAGTCTAGTCAAGTCACAGTTGATTGTCATGAGTCAAATCAAGTCACAGTTTGTGATCATGAGTCTAGTCAATTCACAGCTGATATTCATGAATCTAGTCAGGTCACAACTGATCTTCAAGAGTCAAGTCAAGTCACAGCTGATCTTCATGAATCAAGTCAAGTCACAACTGATCTTCTAGAGTCTCAACACGTCTCAGCTATCCATCCAGAGTCACGTCACGTCTCAGCCATTCATCCAGAATCACGTCGCATCACAGCTGATCATCCAAAGTCACGTCACGTCACAGCTGATCATCCAGAATCATGTCACGTCCTGTCTGTTGCACCCAGAGTGTCGGGGGCGGTCCGTTGGTATTCCAGTCTGGTGTCCAGTGTGAGGGATACACCTCTGGTGTCTGCACGCACAGCTGGTATCACCAAACCCACTCACTCTAACCCTCCTGTTCCTGAACCTATTCCCCCGTCTGTAGCACTTCCCATAATGGGGGGTTTTGCTTATGGTGGTCTGGGCGCGTACGCCCTGCCGATTTTGCTAGCAGGCAGCGGGCACAGCTCCAAACATTACAGAAGGTGGCCGGCGCAGGCTGCCGAACCTACGAGATGGAGACAATTGTCTCAGTTCCTTGCGTGTGGTGGCGCCCAGCAACGCATTCTCTGCCTGTCCTGTTCCGGGCCAAGGAGGCCGCTTATGAACTCTCTGTCTGTCCTGTTCCAGCCAAGGTGGCTGTCTACGAATTTTCTGCCTGTTCTGTTCCGGCCAAGGATGCCGTCTATGAACTTCCTGCCTGTCCGGTTCCGGCCAAGGAGGCCGCCAATGAACCCTCTGCCTGTCCTGTTCCAGCCAAGGAGCCCGTCTATGAACTTCCTGCCTGTCCTTTTCCGGCCAAGGAGGCCGGCTATGAACTCTCTGCTTGTCCTGTTCCAGCCAAGGAGGCCATATATGAACTCTCTGCTCGTCCTGTTCTGGCCAAGGAAGCAGTCTATGAACTCTCTGTCTATCCTGTCACTGCTAAGGAGACTGTTTGCGAACTCCCTGCTCGTCCTGTTACAGCTATAGAGGCCGTTTACGATCCCCCTGCTCGTCCTGTCACGGCTATAGAGGCCGATTGCGAGCTCCCTGCTCGTCCTGTCACTGCTATGGAGGCCGTTTGCGAGCTCCCTGTTCGTCCTGTCACAGCTATGGAGGCCGGTTGCGAGCTCCCTGCTCGTCCTGTCAAAGCTATAGAGGCCGTTTGCGAGCTCCCTGCTCGTCCTGTCCTGGCTATGGAGGCCGTTTGTGAATTTTTTGTGTGCTTTGTGTCTGCCAGGGAGGTTGCCCCGAATGCTCAGTCTTGTCTATCAACCCAATGTTCTGTCTGTGTCAGACCTATGTCTCGAGACCAATCCACATACGGTGTAAAAGTCTCCGCTATGGTCTCCTGATCGGTGTGGTTCACCAAGAGGGTTTAATGTTCCTTCGGCTCCGACGTGGTGGTCCTCCCGGCTCCGCCGTGGGGGTCGATTGTCTGGATACGGTGGTCCTCTGCTCCGCCCTGTGGTGGTATATGTCTGGTTCTGGTGGTCTTCTGCTCTGCCGTGGTGGTCTTCTGTCTGGTTCTGGTGGTTTTCTGCTCCACCGTGGTGGTCTTCTGCTCGGCCTTGGTGGTCTTCTGTCCCACCGTGGTGGTCTGCTGTCTGGCTCTGGTGGTACTCTGTTCCGCCGTGGTGGTCTACTGTCTGGTTGTGGTGGTCTTCTGCTCCGCCGTGGTTGTCTACTGTCTGGTTCTGGTGGTTTTTTGCTCCGCCGTGGTGGTCCTCTGCCCCATCGTGGTGGTCTACTGTCTTGTTCTGGTGGTCTTCTGCTCCGCCGTTGGGATCTTCGGTCCCGTCTGCTCTGCGGTGGTGGTCCTCAGCTCCGCCGGCTCAGCCTCAGTCCCTGGTCTCTCCGTCATGGACCTGGCCCTCCGTCCATCCCATGTTCGCCTACACTCCACGCCTACGGATTCGTTAAAGGGTTTTGAGCGTCTGGACAGCCGATCCTGGGGGGGGGCTCGGTCAACAATCCCGGTCCATGAAACTTCCATTTCCTTGACTCCGCACTACACAAATGTTGGCACATCACCCGGACTACCATTCACATCATGCATTATGATTGCAATCAGCACTAATTGCCCACCTGTTTACAAATGATTGCACCCAGCTGATTCATATCATCCCTCACGATATAACACTCACTATATCCCTTCCCTCTGCGAGTATTGTTACGCATTTAGCACCCTAGCGTAACGACTCTACAGAGACCCCCGTTTGTTGCCTTAGCCTTAGCCTGTCATTTGCCTTAGCCTAAGCCTAGTCATTAGCCTTAGCCCTAGTCGTTTTCCTTCGCCTTAGACCTTAGCCCTATTCATTGCCTTAGCCTAAGCCTTAACCTTAGCCCTAGTCATTTGCCTTAGCCCTAGTCGTTTTCCTTAGCCTTAGCCTTAGCCCTAGTCGTTTGCCTTAGTCTTAGCCCTAGTCATTTGCCTTAGCCGTAGCCCTAGTCATTTGCCTTAGCCTTAACCCTAGTCATTTGCCTTAGCCCTAGTAATTTGCCTTAGCCCTAGTCATTAGCCTTAGCCTTAGCCTTAGCCTTCCCGGTTCTGATCTTTGCCTGTTTTCCTGGATTTCTCCCTCTCGTCTTGCCCCTGTGTTTCTGTCTGCCGATCGGTGACCTACGATAGCCCTAGGACTATTCTTGTGTTTTGCCCTCCATATACCTGTTTGCCATCTGAATTATGCCTGCTGTATGACCACGTCTCTGTCTTCTCCAAAATAAAAGCTTGCATATGGATCCGCAAGTCTCACGTCTCGTCAGCCCCGTAACAAAATGCTGAAAAAGTTCCATGGTTCTCTAAAAAATATAAGCACAACAAAATGTTTTCAACACTGATAATAAGAAAAAAAATTATTTGAGCAGCAAATCAGCATCATGTTAATGATTTATGAAGTATCATGTGACACTGAAGACTGGAATTATGGCCGCAGAAAATTCAGGAAAATATTTTGAAAACAGTTATTTTAAATTGCATATATTTCACAATATTGTGTTTTTACTGTATTTTTATTAAACAGATGCAGCCTTGGTGAGCATAAGACACTTAAAAACTTAGGGTATCATTTTAGCAGCTGTTCAGGGGAAGTCGTGGCCTAATGTTTAGAGAGTTGGACTTGTAACCCAAAGTTTGTGGGTTCGAGTCTTGTACCGGCAGAGATTGTAGGTGGGGGGAGTGACTGTACAGCACTCTCTCCCACCTTCAATACCAAGACTGAGGTGCCCTTGAGCAAGGCAAAAAAAATGGCTGCCCACTGCTAATGTGTGTGTGTGTGTGTTCACTGCTGTGTGTGTGCACTTTGGATGGGATAAATGCAGAGCAATAATTCAGAGTATGGGTCACCATACTTGGCCACATGTCATGTCACTTTCACTTAGTTTTCACTTTTCTCACAGCTTCTCATAGAATAAAAAAAAAGTTCAGGTGGAATGATAGTTTGTAGGAGCTCCAGGGAGATTTTTGTGTCAGGGCCACATGGCACTTGGTGTGAGGGAAAACTGATTTAGTGGTGGGAAAGGCAGGAGGAGAGTTGGGGCAGGGGTGCGTTCTGAATCACTCACTAATGTAGATGTGCCGCTGGGTCTGCCAGCAGTCCTGCAGGTCGTGGACAAAAGGGTGGTGGACCTGACGCTGCAAAGCAACAGTTTGACAACAAGAGCACAGGTACAGTGAGTCATAAACCTCTGTGGGTTTTGAACTCGACCTCTTCATGTACCAGGGTGATAAAAAGACCTGCTTACATTTGCTTTTATTTCCTTCCTGTTGCTACTAAAACACACAATACACTTATGTCTTATGACATAAGCTAGGAGTCAGTGGCTGTAAAAGATGACATAGACCATTAGACCTGATAAAAATGATGACATCATAGAAAATTGAGGATCACCTGGACTACTACTTCCTCCTTAGACTGCTCCAAAACTCCCAAGCGCAAAATCTCCGATTTTGGAATAACCTACATTAGACAAAAAAAAAAACATAACTATGACAGGCTGTTTATTCTTCCTCATGAAGAGGAGGACCAGTTCATATATGCAACCGTTCAAAAGTTTGGGGTCAGTAAGATTTTGTTTTTTGAAAGAAATAATATTTTTTTCAGCAAGGATGCATAAAATTTATCAAAAGTGACATTAAAGACATTTATAATGTTACAAAAGAAAAATACAATTCTATTCATCAAAGAATTCTGAAAAAATATATGGTTTCCACATTAGGCAGCACAACATGTTTCTTAAATGCGTATAATTATGAAGGATGAGTGGGTGTATGCAACATTTTGCCTGGCCTTATAGACAAAGATTTTACCTTAACTGCATAAATCTTTTGCTTCGACTTATCCTTAACCTTTAAAATGGGACCAAAAGATCCTTTCGCTATGTAACCCAAGACCTAGAGGTTAGACAATATGATAAAATAATGAGAAAAATATATGTAAAATAAGAAATAAAGCAGAAAATGTTGACTAATGAGCATCTCACCTGAAAATGCTCATGTCCTGGGACATTGCGATGGGGGAATTCAGGCAGAAACATGTTGATAAAACTTGGCAGACTCCATTCCATACAGAGTTTCTCAGGGCCCGGTAATGAGGAGACCGGGTGCTCAGGAATAGATGGCTCCTTGTCACAAATCATTCTATGTGATCCTATTCGTAATGGGTTGATTCGGCAGAGCCCAGCTGGGAGAGAAATACCCAAAGCAGAGAGAAATCCCCGCCATCTGGATATTTGTGACTGCTCCTCCGAGCCTGTATACTGACGTGAATGAATGTCATTAAATAATAATTACATGGTTACTCATATTCCAGTGATGACCTACTTTTTAACATGCTCATGGGTGTCTCTGTAACTATGGATATTTGTCTTTTATTTTTAAATAATAAGAAGAACTTGAATAAATGTAGAAGGGGAAAATAATGGGTTATAAACAACATACCTTAAAGAGAATTTTTTAACATTTAATAAAATGTAATCACTAAAAATGAATTGTTCTGTCATGTCAGAACAGTTCATTACGGGAGAATAAATATTGACCAAATTTTTTACATTTTCAAATTGATTGTGTGTATGAATATCCTTCTGTAAAATATCTTCCCCCTTGAAGGACTTTTTTTTTTCAGTCATCATTACCACAGCAAAATAACTTCAACTCGTGCTCATGGAATTTTAGAAACAAAAATGTAAAATGACATTATAATGCAGACCATGGCAACTGGAAGTATTTTTCCCTAAAAGGGTTCAATAGCGTCATTACTGCAACATAAATGGCTGAGGTGGAATTAACAGTGTGCAGTGGTAATGATGAATTTATGAAAAATATAGTTACTGTATAGTCAGTCTGAAATACAATCATTATCCCATGAATCTCAATGTACATTTCAAATGTTTTTAATTAAGTAATATATCAAGTCAAAAGTGCCTCTGTTACGAATAACCATAATTTCTTTAAAGGTGTGGTAAGCGATTTTTCAAAAACACTTTAGAAAACTGATTCGGGCCGAATAGCAAAACAAACTTGTAGCCAATCAGCAATAAGGGGCGTGTCTACTCGTGATATGGAGGAGAGAGCGTTCAGTGCACGGGATGGACATTAGCCGAGCCGAGCGACAGAAAGATAGAGATGGCGGATAAAAAACAAAAGAGGAAAACGTCTGCGGAATGATAAGGCAAGAAGTAGGACCCGTGTAAATATCGGATCAGCTTTCCAGTGCTGGAGAAAACTCAAGGCCGAGGTTGCTTTGTTTCTTCTCAATAGATGAGTAACACCGTGTCTACAACAGCTAAAGTATTGTACACTGGACGCGACAAAGCGACTGTTGAAAATAATTTGAAATTTGTGTCAGCACGTCATAAATAGAACCCGGCAGCAGTTTTCTGTCGGGGGGGGGGGGAAAAATGTTGCGCCGCGCGCACTCGCGTCGCTGTAGACACGTTGTTTGTTTTGTAACATTGGTTTTGCTTTGTTTCACAGAACTAATCATTGCCTGGGTTGCGTGCGTATATGTGGGGTGGAGCTATCAAAATAGGGGCAAGACCCTTTTGGGGTAGAGGCGTGTTTGTTTTGGTGATTTCAAATATCAACATTTGCTGCCAGAAATCACTTACCCTGCCTTTAACTAAAGGATGTTAGTCATGCTCAAATGACATGCTTTTCCCACAATCCCAAATCCACACAAATGAGAAATGGCTCATGTAATAACTGTGCTTGCGGAAAACATAACTATGTATTTATTAACTATAAAATGTATTTCAACTTAATGCAATGACCTACTTATAAACAAAAAAACAAAGTCTTGTAGCTTCCCTCTAGTTGCATATAAAATAAATATAATACATTATATAATTTCATACTTATGTTTTAACTCAATATGACGTAAATTGCCCTATTAAGACTTATCTGCTAAAAATAAACACGCACTGCTTAACTCTTACCAATTACCAATCCAACATAAAAGTAACACATGCCACAGTCAGCAGCCATCCAGAACACATGCTGTACATAATGTTTCTCACCACTCATACTAAGAAAATAATTGAAAGAACTAACCTTGCTGTTCTTGCTAGCTTCGGTACCCATCACATTTGTCGCTTTGCGTGAAATATTAGTTGAATCTTAAACACTGTTCATCCATGTTGTCGCTTGCAGTTTCAGTGGAAGTGAGTGCCAGCACTACTACAAACGTACATTACTGTTATAATCGCTCCAATATGGACAGAGCAAGAATTTTTACATTATAACCCACATTGAACTATGCTGGCGAACTCATCTTCTACCGAAGCGACATCAGTCTGACAGATATCGCGACGAAAACAAGATCATCTCCGATAGCGTGGACTAATACTGCGCGTCCGCCCACATTACTGTCACCCAATCAGATTGCTTGCCGAGTTGTTAGATCACGCCCACTCAATACAGTATCAGGAGCTGTCCGGGCTGAATTCTTTACATCCAGTGATGAAACATGACGTTATTAAACATTATTCAAAAAAATAATTATTTACTGGCATCTGTGGTTCCATGAAGAACCTTAAAGGGATAGTTCACCCAAAAATTAAAATAACCCCAAAATGTACACACCCTAAGCCATCCTAGATGACTTTCTTCTTTCAGACGAATACAATTGTTTTGTACTTCTTTTACTTTTTCTTTTTTTGTACTTCTAGCTCATGACTCGTGTTTTGTTTCGCTCTCTCCTCTGCGCTTGTTTGTCACTTCTCTTTTTATGATGGATGGATGCAGTTTATTGGACTATTGAATATTACCACCCATTCACTGCCATTATAAAGCCAAACTTTGTTTACTTTACTTTTATACCAGCTTTACAAATGAGGACATCCCCAAAGGGAGGTTTTTTTGGAGATTTTCAGGTTTAGCTCAATTTTGAGTACAAATTTGTCCCCAAAATATGGTTAAGTAGGTACATACACACACACACACACACACACACGCACACACAAACAAACACACGCACACACACACAAACAAACCACCACACCAAACATCACAGGTTTGTTTTGTGACAATTGTGTATGTGATAGTGCCCTACACCAACCTACCCCTAAACCTACCCCTTACAGGAATCTTTGTGCTATTTCAGATTTTCAATATGTTCCATTCTGTGTGATTTATAAGCGTTTGAAAAGTGGGGACATGGGGTAATATCCTGAAAAGTCACCTTCTCCTTGTAATACCTACGTCATACCTTTGTCATTATACAAATTTATATATCTCATTGTCACAACACACACACACCACACCACACACACCACACCACACACACACACAAAAACACAAACAAACACAAACACACACAAACACACAAACAAACACACACACCTAAAAGCTCTTTTAAGCACGGTTTACTGAAAGGTTCTTGGGATCCCAATCTGGAACATTTATATTAAGGTACCTTAGCGTTTTTAAAGATTTAACCGTTCTGGGAACTAATAACCAGGCCACATTTTATGACATTTATTTGACACAGTTTAGTTTTTTACTACCGGCCTTACAAAATGTGCAGAAATGAAAAGGAACAAGTGACAGTAATGCAAACTCAAAGAGAAATGATTAAAAAAGAAAAAAATAATACGGAATTTTGCGGGCTCTTGAGGATACTATTATTTTCTATAAATTAATTATTTCATATACATATATTAATAATTCTTAATTCGTTTTATTGGTATATTTTTTATTGTCTTTCATGTTTATTCACACAACACCTCACACCACACACATAATACCTATAATTTAATATAATATATATATATATGTGTGTGTGTGTGTGTGTGTGTGTGGGTGTGTGTGTGTAAAACTATATATATGATTCATTTTAGTCAATATAAAATTTTTTAATGGTTTATTTTTATTTCAGGAATAACCTATAACCTGGTTCTGGATTATTGTTTTGGCGTCACTTGTTCAGATTATAATGACAATGAGTTAAACACACACTAACACACACACACACACACACCACAGAGTGTCCTTGACAGCTGATCTTGCAGCATCAGTGGTTGCATAAGAAAAGGGATTGGATATCGAAACAGTGTTGTTACAGAAATGATACAGCTGGGCAGGACTGCATTTATGAAACCGTGTAGCCTTATGACCTCATTATTTGTAATGTCGGCCTAACATCATTCCTGATTTATTATGTAGACATTTCAAAAATCTGTCAGTGTCAGGTTACAGTTTTATTTAGTAAATAAATTGTGCGATACCCTTTTTATGCAGAGACAATGTGATTTGGGCATCATGAAAAAATACATAGATGAGAAACGTGCAAAATTTTAGAGTACTTTGACAAACAATAGACATGTTTCTCACAGTCTTAATGACAGTTTAGCTTTTTTCTGTAGCTCATTTTAACTCGTCTCTTCTGTCTCTGTTTTTTGTTTTGTTTACAAATCCGCATAGAGGCACATTCCTTATACACACACACAAAAACAAACACACACACACACACACACACACAAACACACACAACACACACCACACACACACACACCACACACACAAGAGTCAAGGTCTCAGTATAACGGATGTAGAACAGTAGCTGCACAATTGCCATAAATGCCTGTGAATAAGAATGATGAGAGCTACACTGAAATCAGTTCTTCTACAAGGGCAAATATATGTGGTCGTATATAGGTGGAGGCTTGCAAAAAGAAAAATAGATGGTTAAAAAATAATTAATCACGCTAATTTTCACTTTTTCTTTCATTTATATAAATTTGGATGTCCTCTAAATGTTTAGCTAAACGTTTAAATATTTAGCTCAACATTTAGATTTAGATTTAACATTTAAAATGTAAAATTATAGGTTTGGAATGTTGTATGTTTATTTATTATATATATATATATAGATATATATATATATATACACGGTATATATACAGTCTTTGATGATATAGATTTACATATAGGATTCACATTTAATTTAGGATTTGGTTTTAAACATCTACACCTAAATTTTAAATTTAGATTTCAACATTTAATTATAAATTAAGATACCATTTTTAGATTTAACATTCTAGATTTATAATACAAAGATTTCCATTCAATGAAAAACACTTAGAGTACGCGATTAGTCTTTTTATTTGATTAGTATTTATATAGGAATAAAACAAATTCATAAAGCTTTATTTATTTAGGTATCTTGCAAAATGGATTTGTTGGTTAGTATGTTAAATCTGACAGAAGGTGATCTGATTTTCTTACACATTTAATTAACGGTGCCCCATACACACACAACACACACAGAGTATCATATACCTGCTATATATTTAGTATCATTGTAATAATATTCATAGAATCATTAAAAAAAACCATTGGTTTTGTTTGTACAGGGACGGACAATCGTGAACATCTTATTGTAATGTTATGGATTATAGGTGTAATAAATATATAGAATATTAAATTTTTCAATGTGACCCTGATCTGTTTGTTGTTACAATTGTGTTACAATTTACATTTAAATAGTGTGTGCTTTGTCCAAAGAGTCAAACCATGACCAGCTATTTCCATGGGATGCCTATATAGGCTATGTGTTACAATGAACAATTAATATTAAAAAACAATTGCAAAGTAATCATGATGAATAGAGAATGCAAAGCACTCGGCTTGTCTAATAACATGTTTTGAATCGTACATAAACCCTGGGTCTGTTGCATAAACTGCTTAGACTAGTCTTAAAAAGTTAGTCATCTAATTTTTTTCTGCAAGACTGGGCATAACTGGTTAATTCATTACAACAAAAAGGTTTAGATGGGCTCTATTTGAATCTCGGAGGTACGACCACTTGTCTACGCTAGTCTTAAGACCCAGTCTTAAAATAGTGGCTATGTTTTAGGGGCAACTGGCCCCTGTTTTGCACAGTTCAATCGGCGCATCTGTTTCTACACAGCATGACACCAGACTGGCATCGGAGTGCACTCATATAACGTGCACGCGCTATGCACTTACACTGTTTGCATACCCAACTCTCCTGTGTGATCGAGTTAAAGCTAAACATGGCCTACTACTGTCACAGAATACGATGGCCACAGAATTTGATGTAACACTTGTCAAGAGGGCAGCGTGCATTCTAAGCATGAGATTTTTGTGTACAATATTTCAACCAGTACTGAAATTGCAATGTCATGGCGTAAATATCAAAATTTTAGTTTGAGTCTATAAAAAATTTGAAACGAACATTTATTACAAGACAACATTTTCAAAAACCCTACATACATGCAAAACGTGCAGTGTTAGGGTGCCTCCATGGACCAGGGTTGGGAACCACTGGGATAGACTGTATAAAACATGGATGTGGTGTCCGTGACGTCACCCGTAAGTTTCTGAAGAGCATTTTTGAAGCCTAAAGTGGGCGGAGCCGGCCGTCGCCATCTTGGAAGCGCGTCACTCCCAGATAACAAAAAATGGGGCAAAGGCGGGATGTGGGTGGAGCTGAGGTGATTGGTTTCTGAAACCACGCCCGCCTGGCTCAATGGTCATGACATTGGCAATCCACCTGTCACTCAAATGGCCACGCCCTTAATTATGCAGAACTTTAAAGCTCAATATAATTAAAAAGATGAATTATAAAAAAATTCCCCCTCACAGTTTTCATGAAGGGCAAAATTAGCTAAATAGATCAAAACAACTTTTTATACCAGGCTGTAAATTTTTTTTTCTCTGGTAAATTTGGGGATTTTAACATGGGGAGTCTATGGGTTTGACTCCCTTTTGGAGCCAGTCTCTATCAGCCAGTCAATGAATTGCATTTTAAGTCACTTCCATGTTCAAGAGAGAGACCGGAAGGTTGCCGATGCTCAAGTAACGGATTCTCGCAGTAAGATATCACAATATCTCCCCTTTCCCAAACAATGAACCTCAAAACCCCCCAGTATTTAACAGTTCTGGCATACAACAAAAAAATCATATTGTAACTATATACATTTCTTTACTTGACATGCTTATCTAACGTAGAAGAAAATTATTGCTTTACTAACATTGGGGGTAATATATTCTCCATTTACCATGAAAACTTTCACTCTTTTCTCATTCAAATGAACACATGTGTCGACAAAACTGTTGTAAAATCAACATGAAAACAGTCTTATTATCTCCCTTTGTTCTTATCAATTTCCCCCCTCTATCGAACTAAGGAGGTCAGGGTGGACTACCTGAGCACTCCTGGCACAGTGAGAGGATTATTCTGCCTCTGTGTTCACCGGCCATAAGCTAAAGATCCATTCGGCTTGGCGGTACTGACAAACGTCCCGATCTTGTGTAAGTTCCCGGTCTGGTAGGTAGAGCAGACTGTGGGCTTGAAGCTGGCTGTTGAACTGTGGGCGTTCAGTCTCGCGTAGCCAAACCTTCAGTTCAGACCTATGGCAGAAGGGCTTGGAACCTTGGCCGCTTTGAACGGCCAAGGACCGCCCAAGAGGCCATATGACTGACAGGTAAAGCAACCAATCACGCTTTGTTTTGTGCCGCGTCATGTTTAGGGGCATGGAAATGTCCCGGATGTATTTTAAAGAGTCTATGCCAGGGTTCCTCAAATCTTACCCTGGAGGTCCAATGCGCTGCAGAGTTTAGCTCCAACCCTGATCAAACTCACCTAGCTGTGATTTTCTAATGATCCTGAAGACATTGATTAGCATGCTCAGGTGTGTTTGATTAGGGTTAGAGCTAAACTCTGCAGGAAAGTGGATCTCGTGGGCCAGATTTGAGGATCCCTGGTCTATGCTGTGAACTTTACATATTTCACATACTTTTGAAAATCCAGCGCTTAGTTGATCCTGATAAGCGCTCACTGTCACAGTTGTAAACACGACAGCTTTCTTTTAACATGAGGGGGTTTGGCGACAAGGCATCTTTGTTTCCAGGCGGAACGTTAAAGAATGCGACACACACATCTGCCGGAAATCCTGTATAATTCAACTAATCAGATAACAACTTTGAAACTCCTGAACTCTCTGCCATGGATAAGATGGGAAGTCTGTAGGTTATAGTGGTTCTACAGCCATAGTGGAAGCCTTTCTAAATTCATCACATTGCTGCACCACTGTTTGGTGTGCTGCCAGGCCACCACACAGACTGTCTTACTCTTTGGCAAGATTTCTCATGTCCTGGGTGTGCCTGATGAATGTTTTCCAGAATTGATCTTTGGAGTGAGGCAGGGTTTATCAACCTTGTTCCATGAAAATCATGTCTCTTTACAGCCAGTAAGGTCTGAGTTTGTCATCTGCCTGTACTGTTCTCGGCCATCCGTGTTCGTAGAACCTCATTATTTGGAAGCATAAAGAGTCTTTCTTTAACTCTTGTCGAATTTCATCCAGCCGGCTCTTTGAAGCTGGAAAGCTTTCCCTTATTTGGGCAAGGTAGATATTTTTGTCTTCCATGAAAGTTGATTCAGCATCTGTTGCATTGTTCATACAGGGCATCTTGGACAGCGTGTCAGGAGTTACAAATCGTTTCCCTGAAACATGGTTGATCTCGTAGATCACGTAAGTCTCATTCTGAACCTTTGCAGCCGTGATTGTAAGTCATCCAGATGTTTTGTCCTTGGTAAACTCAGAAGTGACTTATGGTCTGTCTCGAGAAGGAAATACTTTCCAATGAGGTAGCAGCTGACACGCTCACATGCCCAAACAAGAGCTAGGGTCTCCTTCTCTATGTGGGCATACCTCTGCTCAGTTGGAGTTAACGCTCTAGATGTGTATGCTGTGGGTTTCCACGCATCACTGAACTTTTGAAAGATCACTCCTCCCAGGCCAAAAGACGACGCATCTGCTACGACTTTAGTGTCCTTGCTTGGATCAAAGAGTGCAAAGTTGGTGTTCTGATAAGCTCATTTTTCAGCATTGCGAATGACACATCGCTGTGGAGTGTCCCGGGACCACAGACTTTTCTGTGAGAGTAGGTCACGCAGGGACTTTGTTTTCTCAGCTAGATCTGGAATAAACTTTTCCCAGTTGGTTCATCATTCCCAGAAAGCTGTGTACCTCAAATACATTAGTAGGCTCGTGCATATTTTGAACCGCAGCCAGTTTGTCCGGGTCTGGCTTTGTTCAACAGCATTGTTCAATTTCGTCAGATCGACACAAATTCTCACTGTGTTGTCAGGCTTAAGAACTGGAACCATCCCAGAACACCATTTGCTGGGTCCCTCAACATTCTTAAAGATGTCAAGCTTCTCCATCCTGGATAAACTTCCTTGTCTTTATCCATTAAAGGTACCCGGATCCATCTTGCTACATTTACAGAATATGGTGTTTCACTGGGTTGTAACTTGAGACTGTATATCTTTCAGCTCAACTAAGCCAATTTCTATTTCACAGAAATTTGGGCGTTCTACAGTCATAATATGAGGTAAGCCGTAAATGGCATGTCTTCCCAAGTATAATCAAATAAATATTTTCCCCAATGTATATTAAGTAGCTTTTCTGACCATTTACAAATGGTGTCATTTGCTTTGGAATATTGGGAGAAAACATGAAGATATGAGAAAAGAGAGGGTAATATAAATGTTTTTTTTCTCCTTATATATGTCTATATATATATATATATATATATTAGATTATAATATATGTGTGTGTAGTGGTGTGGTGTGTGTGTAGGGATACAGATGTGAACACATACAAATCGTCCCAGTACTTTAGTACGGTACATTTAGTTCTGGAACTAAAGCGCTGCGAAAGGCCCTATTGTGATAACACTTCCGATTTGGAGAGATGAGAACAAGGAAGAAGTGCTACATCTTTCTGGTGAGCTTCTAACATACACCCATGTCTGAGTGTAGCATATTCCAGTTAAACATATTTGGTATCATGTCAGTTACCACAGAAAATGATTTCTGTGTCCTCATTATTAAAATAAAGAGTCAAAATGCACAGTTTCAAAATTTTGGCCACAATATGTTTTGAGAATATAAGACTTGAGTGAAAAAAGGGATTACTGGCCAAGTGTAGGATATATGCAAGACATTATAAAGCAGGGGTGTCCAAACTTGGTCCTATAGGGCCTCTGTCTTGCAGAGTTTAGCTCCAGCTTGCCTCAAAACACCTACCTGAAAGTTTCTAACATGCCTAGTAAGACCTTGATTAGCTTGTTCAGGTGTGTTTAATTGGTGTTGGAGCTCAATTCTGCAGGACAGTGGCCCTCCAGGACCAGGTTTGGAGACCCGGAATAAAAGACATGTCGTGGGGTAAAACAAATTCAACGCAATTACATCATAACCAGAAGTTATTACTCTTAAAAGCATTTACACTAACGAATGGGACACTTGGGATTGCATTTTCATTAAAATATGATAAATGTAGCACAATGCAGTGTGGATTTCGAAATGCATTCTGAGCCAACGGTATTAACATGCCCATACCCTACTTCAACATCATTAAAATGCACTACCAGAAATTGACGGATATGACGGATGTTTAAAAAGTCAATTTTCATTAAATACCCCACGATGAATGCTGCTAAAGTCAATGTGGATTTGAAAATGCATTCTAAGCCAATCAAGGTCGCCGTGGTTGCTTGTTTTCTGTTTTAAACCTCTGGGCAATGCGAGTTAATAGATGATTTACCCCAAAAATAAAAATGTATCTGTCATCTTATACTCCCCTTTATGTCGTTCTGAACCCATGTGGCTTGCTTTCTTGACTAATTGCTTTCTTGTTAATCAGATCTTTTTTTCCCCCACAGAATAAAGTCATATTGATTGAATGACATTAGGGAGAAATTAAGCTAAAACCCTATTTTCATTAGGGTGGGTACTTGTTAATATATTGCAACCATACATACATACATCAGTTCAGTTCAAGACATAAACTAACTTGCATTGTTATTACATTTTGTGATGTGTATAGTCTCAAAACATGTCTCATCCAATTTAGATTTATGACTTACAACCATTTAATGGCCTTTTGAACCTGCATCCTACAACATGGTTTGTGTGACCTGAGCAATGGCAGCTATGAGGAATGAAGTTGGAGTAACAAGCAATGCAGTGGTAAATATTTATATTGCATTCTTTGGGATAATTGTTCATATCGATATTAATTTTTCTCTCTTGATGCATCATAATTATTCAAATTTTATTTTGATAGCGTCGCTGCAGTCCATCAATGAGTTCCTCCTGGTGGAAAGAGAACTGAAAAAATATCCTCTATATAAAAATATACTCTATACAGTATATACTATAAAATCTTACTCTATACTAGTAGAGTAAAAAGTACTTGTCCAAAAAACTACTTGAGTAAGAGTAAAAGATTAGCTTATTTAAAAGTACTCATGAGAAGTGAGTACGGAGTACTGAGCTGTGGATTCTACCCCCTTATAATAAACGCTCTACACTGCAATTTAAACATTTAGAAAACATTGTACATACTGTACTGTAATTCACATGATCTTTTGTTGTTTGTCAGAAAGAATGAAGAATATCTATCATCCAGCATTTTTGACTGCCCACTCTTTAAAATACATTACGCGGAAAAACTATTAAAGTGGTGAAAATATGAAAGTTATTCTCAGTACAATCATCACCATTTAAATCATAACATTTGAAAAACTGATTTAAAATCAGGTGTAAGGCAACTGAGCCTGAGTATTGCTGCACATAAAATATTAATGTTTAGAACAGTGCAAAGAATACAAAAAGCATTACAAACTCATACAAGCGTTCAGCCTCACACACCAGAGCCACTGCTGCTTCTCTCGCTCGTGCATATCCCATCATGCATCATATTCTGGAAATAAATATAGAGATCTCATGAGATGTCACAGAAACCTTTCCAGTGTATGTTAAATATGAATAATAATTAGATACAGGGCTAATAATGAAAGCACATAAGGTATTGTTATGGGCTAATTTTGTTGTGCAACAAACTCTGAATTTAACTAAAAAAGGCAAGTAAACAATCAGTAATAAAATAAGAACAAATAAATAAATGACAAGCAATAACACAAATACAATAACAAGATGCAAATGAAATTAACAGTGTTGATATGTTTTTCAGGTAGTTCTAACAGTAAGGTACAGAATACTAAAGAAAATGAATAATCTATTCAACTGTAAAATAACATTGGATGGTCTTCACTGCATAAACAAACAGTAATGACACAGACAGCAGCAGGTTTAATTAGGCTGCTGTCTCTTTAAGACCTTGTGCATAGAGCTACTATCCTGTTAGTTTTGTTTCTCAACTGTTCACATTCCCTTAATATATAACCGACTGTGTTTACGTGAATACTTGCCAAGAAGACAGGCATTTTGACATCATTTTGTATATATTTGGCCATTTATGTACAATAAAGCGTAAAAAATAACCCAATTCTGTTGTTGCGCTCTGTTTCAGAGGTGCCTGTATATGTGCGCTTTTGGGTTTGAGTGCACAGGAAAAAGTCTCTCAAAGAGCACACAAGTATTGACCATATGCACGGAGCGTTCTTTTATAACTTCCGCATTAAGATAAGCCAGCTCGTAAACTTCCGGTGAAGTTCATTTGATGTGGTGGAATATATATACAGTAGGTAGAGACTCTTGAGACCCTCAAACCTCTCCTGCCTCGTTCTTGTCAGAAATTGAGAAACAAAATAATTGCAACACCTTAAATAATGATAGCGGGCATTAACATACAGTTTCATGTTATTTAACAACATTATATGCCGAGCCCGGTAATCCCAGGAGTGTACCTAGACATGTAATTGTACATTTAAGACAGTGTCTTAAGAACTAGCCGAACCAATAGCAGTTAGCCAAGCAGTAATCAGGCTTATTTTTTGGATTCAACACAGACGAATCTACACTTTTATGTAACAGAATTAAATACATATGACCAGTCTTAAAGAAAAAAAAAATTGATGGCTAACTCTGTAAGACTAGTCTAAACTTTTTATGCAACCGGCCCCAGTACGATACGTCCATGTTTAGAACAGAAAATGGACAGAACAGTATTTCATAATCTTCACACACTTAAAATCTTGCCTTCAAACTCAAATGTCAAAACCTTAATTGGCTGTTGGTTCTGTTTGTTTTTGCACTGGCGAACTAAAAAACAAAACAAAAAACATTTCACTAGTAATATGTATATATGACAAATAAAGAACCTTGAAATGCAGCTATATATGATAATACATTAAATGAAATTATATTTTAAAAATAGTTATCAATTTAATAATTTAATTAAGTTATTACAAAGGACGCTATTTATAGTTAAAAGTATTTAAGTAATGTATTGCTATTTATTTCATAAATTTGTTTCCCTTTAAACATTGTGAAAAAAAGATATTTCGTTGTATGGACAAGAAAATGAATGAATGAATTCAATTAGCAGAACTAAACGACTCCAAGAAGCACGCTCCCTAAATGTGCATTAAGCTTATGTATTGACATAATGTAGCCACTAGATGTCAGTAAAAACACATTAAAGCAACTAAGTGGCAGATATTTGTGCGTTTCTTCATCTGTGGGGACTTTTGGTGTTGTGGACTTAGAAAAGGACACTTTTCCATTTTAAAATGTTTACATTTTTAAATAAATAAGCGAATTACTGCTTGATGAATTGTATTTAACAGCATTCTGTGATGGAATTGATGGTAGAGTAAATGTAGTTTTCAACCAATTTAGAATAAAATGCCAACTGCTTTATCGTGCTACGGCTAATTTCATTGCAAGCCAAGTTAAATAACCTTTTCTTTTTTTTTTTGGTTTTGCATATGTTCACAAAATTACAGCTTGGCTAGAAATAACCCTACACTAAGTGATATTTACTTTGATTGATTGAAACCTGGCATAACTGTTATACCACCAATCTGTCCAACTCCAACTATAAACTAACTAAATAAACGTCTTCCGTATGGTTGCATTATTTGCTGTTAGTCTATTTGTCTTGAGCAGATAAGTGCATTCCCTCACATTACACCTCTTGGACAGCACCTTGTTAAGCGGCCTTCTTAATTAACCAGAGGCATCTGCTAAGTAAAACTATTTGTGTGTCAATCCTTAATTTGTGGAGAAACATTTTACAACTCCTCAGAGTAAGTCCCTAAAGATTCCTCACTGAATGCACCCCACAGAGCCGGAGAAACGTGGCCCCCGCTAGGTGTCTTGCCTGTGGCACATTTTACCCTTTTGCGTTTGAATGTCAAGACTCTCCATGCAGAAAATTGATTCCCAATGATGCTACTGAGCAGGCAGGCCACTCAAGAGAGAAGAAAATAATCTCATGCCCCCAAAACAATGAGATGAAACCAAAATGCTGGAGATAAAGGATTGTCATGAAATTACGAAAATTGAGGAAATCGATCATACGGCATGAAGCAGATATATGGACACTCAATAGGTTTAAACCTAAATAAGGGCATGTTTGAGACCCCAAGTTCTCCTGTCTCTGCTTGAGGGAAAATATGGGTAGGTCCCTCACAGGAAATTATGTCATTTGTTTGTCCTCACATGAATTAATAGGATATAGTGAACTTACATTACTTGAGAGATTTAATTAGAGCACAGGCAAATAATAAAATAAGGTTTTAAAATGGTTTTGTTGGAAGGTATATTCTTTATTGGAAATAGATTGAACTTTTATTGAAATTAAAAATACCATGCTTTCACAATTTATGACCTTTTTTCTTTTAAATATGCGTTATTCATGATTTGGAGAAAATGTGGAATTCGTCTTGTCCCCCATGTTCTGTTCATAATGGTTTGACATGAAAAAACAATTAGTTTTTGCCCCTATTCAACTCTGTTATGGCATAAACACAATTTTTAATCGCCAGAACATAGCCTGTGACTATGGCGTGGTGCAATGATTGCTAGCTTAGGCTATTATGAGACATTTTTGCGCTGAAATCTTCAACCCTGAAACATGTATATGTAACAGGGTTGACACAAACACGTCTTTCTAATGAGATGGCATGAGTTATTAATATTTAAATACATTGTAATGTGCGCTTTTTACCAAAGCACAATAAACTCAAGTTACCTATTCAATTTTATGCATATAAATTCCAAACTTAAAGTAACAGGGTTGAAATAAAGTAGTATTGTAGGGTCAGGCTTAGCATTACTAAGGACAAATAACTTAATCAAGCTTGATAGCTCAACTTGTTATGGAATAAACATTATTTCAGTTAGCATAACACAACCTGTTAATAATACGGTGTGATGTAATGATGCTTGCTAGCTGCGCCATTATTAGACATTTTTTGCACTGATCTTAAGAACATTTTGGATATAACGGTTGACAAAACACATTTCAAAGAAATGTTTGTCCTCACATGAATTAATAGGATATAGTGAACTTACATTACTTGAGAGATTTAATTAGAGCACAGGTAAATAAAAAAAATAAGGTTTTAAAATGTTTTTGTTGGAAGGTATATTCTTTATTGGAAATAGATTGAACTTTTATTGAAATTAAAAATACCATGCTTTCACAATTTATGACCTTTTTTCTTTTAAATATGCGTTATTCATGATTTGGAGAAAATGTGGAATTCGTCTTGTCCCCCATGTTCTGTTCATAATGGTTTGACATGAAAAAACAATTAGTTTTTGCCCCTATTCAACTCTGTTATGGCATAAACACTATTTTTAATCGCCAGAACATAGCCTGTGACTATGGCGTGGTGCAATGATTGCTAGCTGAGGCTATTATGAGACATTTTTGCGCTGAAATCTTCAACCCTGAAACATGTATATGTAACAGGGTTGACGCAAACACGTCTTTCAAATGAGATGGCATGAGTTATTAATATTTAAATACATTGTAATGTGCGCTTTTTACCAAAGCACAATAAACTCAAGTTACCTATTCAATTTTATGCATATAAATTCCAAACTTAAAGTAACAGGGTTGAAATAAAGTAGTATTGTAGGGTCAGGCTTAGCATTACTAAGGACAAATAACTTAATCAAGCTTAATAGCTCAACTTGTTATGGAATAAACATTATTTCAGTTAGCATAACACAACCTGTTAATAATATGGTGTGATGTAATGATGCTTGCTAGCTGCGTCATTATTAGACATTTTTTGCACTGATCATCAACTCAAGAACATTTTGGATGTAGCGGTTGACAAAACACATTTCAAAGAAAAATGGCATGAGTTAGTAATATTATATTAATATTTAAGATAAAAATCATAATGTGCAATTTATCAAAAGGTTAAATAAACTCAGTTACCTATTAAAATCTCTACATTAATTCCAAGCTTGCAGTGACAGGGTTGAAATTAAGTTGTGCTGTAAGGTCAGGCTTTGGGTTATTAATGATAAATAACTTCATAAAGCATGATAGTTCAACTCTGTTAAGGGATAAACACATTTTCTTTAATCATCAAAACACAACCTGTGAATAATACTGTGCGGTGCAATGATGCTTGCTAGCGGCAGGCCATTAATAGACATTTTTTAACTGATCTTCAACCCCGAAACAAAGTTGACACAAATCACATTGTCAGAGAGAAATTTCATGTGCTATTGTAATATTAATTTAAATACTGATTATTACCACGCACAATAAACTCTGTTAATTATTTAAATTTAAATGTATAAATCCCAAACTTACAGTAACAGGGTTGAAATAATGTATTGCTTTTGTGTCAGGCTTACTAATGACAAATAACTATTAGTACTTTAATTTTTTATTTAATTTAATAATCTGAATATAGGAGGCGCATGGCCCCCTGTGGTGGTCCCGCAATGTCAATAGAGGTTACAGCCCTAGTTCATTTTCAAATAAAGTAATCCTAAAAGTTTTGGGAGAAATTTTCTTAGAAAACCCCCGTCATCACTTCAAAACACATCACACTCTGCATTCTAAGCCTATACAACATGCAAATTGAGTGAATTAAACCGAAGACTGGGTTATATGTGACACACATCACTCTTGACTTGACTCTAAACACTCATCAGTGCTGTCAGGGGTGTGCTTACTCCCAGCCGTCGGAAAGAATCAGCACACTTCCTCTGGTCTGGGACTAACCTGGGCCATGTGTTCAGCAGTAATTCTTCCCCTCCAGAGTGAGTAAATACTCTCGGCAGAGCCCATATCAAATTCCAGGGAAACAAAGGCAGCAAGTGCTGTGAGGGACGACTGCGCACTCGCAGCCATAATGAGCCATCTGTTCAGCCATGGCAGTGCAAACCAAATGTCATCAAACTGTGCTCCTTCCCTCGCACCTGCTAGCGTTCCTCACCTCGCCTTCATGGCAGGTAAACCGCACTCAGAGAGCATCACTAACGCTCGGCGTCACAGTTTACATTGGAGTTTTGCACTGAAATCGGTTTGTATCAGTGACAAAAAATGTGAAGTTCAATCCTGCAGTGTGGCTGACGGTACAAATAATGAACTAAAATACATCTTCAATTAAATATTTAATACCAGCAGCCATGATACATTTATAGCGTACATTTGGATGCGACGACACAAAACAGACGTAATGCCAAATGAAAAGACAGACAGCATTCAAATAGACATCTGAAATACAAGGTTTGAAGATTTGAAGCAGCAGCCAAAATAAGAGTATTGGTCCTGCATGTGACCAAAATCATTTAATCTTAGTCATCTGAATAACTCCAGAATATACAGTATAATTCAAGCACCTTGCTTGAACCATGCAAAAGTGTGAATACATTTTGGAAAAAATGTAAATACATAAACAGCTTACAGTAACAAAATAAAATCGGTATCGCGTGTGAAAATGCAAAAGAAAGGCACGTAAAATGTATAAAAAAAAGGGTTGATGAACATAACAGGATTGAGAATGGGATGATTGAAGATTGGATTCCAAATGCTCAGTGATTGTGGAGAAATGAACAAGCGTCTCTAAAGGGGTTATTCTTCAGAGGGTGGGGTCGTGTCCGACGGTGCCTGCTGGGTAACACTGTCCATCTCTGCAGGTTCAGAGCTCTCAGTCGATGGACTCTTCTCATGGGCGGCACCTTCTTCCTCTGCCTGGCTTTTATCCTCTTCTGTGTTAGTACTCTCGTCGAAGCCGGGCCCTTCGGCCTGCGGACCATCGCCGTCATAGATAATGTCCTCTGGGTTGGGCGCGGGCGGACAGAACTCTTCATCAGGGAGGATATGATGAAACACGGATTCAGCCTGGAAATGAACACAGAAACAAAAAAAAGACTAAAACATCCCATAATTGAGGCAGCAAGCAATTTCTGATCCAATGAACACAGTGTCTGCCTCCTTCTGCTGGACTCACCAGTTTAATGGAGTAGTCGCTGCACAGGCTGCCATCGGGACCGGTGCACACGTGAACGTTGCTCGGCAGGCTGTAGTTGCTGCTGTCCAGGGCTGATGTGTCCCTCATGTTGAAGTACATGACCCACAGCACTGCAGGCTTGCATCTCTCCTCTGCACCTGCATGTGATGTTTAAACAATCATTGCTTTTCTGTCTTTAATGTCTTGACATTAGAAGGCTTTGCATTTCAGATGTCTTACTTTTGACAATTCCTACAAATATTAAGCCAGCTGTCTACATTAAAGGTCATGACCAGGCCTAGACGGAATCTATGCACTTTTCCGACATTTCCCCTACTTTCGGTGAAGCCAAAACCAGCCAAATGTTTGGTAATTGGCACCAAGCAATGTTGTGAAATATTATTACAATTAAAAAAGCTGATTTCTATCTGAATACATTTTAAAATGTGATGTATTCCTGTGATGCAAAGCTGAATTTTCAGCATCATTACGCCAGTCTTCAGTGTCACATGATCCTTCAGAAATCATTCTAATATGCTGATTGAAACATTGAACACTGAAATACAACATGAAACACTGAACTTTATATTCAGCAAAAACTGTTAAGAACCATAACTGATGAATGAGAACCAAAAATAATGATGATAATAATGTGACCAGCAAATCATCATATTAGAATGATTTCTGAAGGATCATGTCACACTAAAGACTGGAGTAATGATGCTGAAAATACAGCTTTGCTCACAGAAATAAATCAAAAACATTCAAAATATTCAAAAAGAAACCAATTATTTTAAATGGTAATAATATTTCATAATATTACTGCTTTTACAGTATTTGTGATCAAATAAATGCACCCATGGTGAGCAGAAGAGACTTGTTTCAAAAACATAAAAAAATTAATTATTCCAAATTACGGTACAGTATAACAGTATAGGAAAATGCTAGAGTATAATGTATTATTTATGAATAAAATATAAATAATTGTATTTTTTTAAACAAAACAAAATTAGATTACAACACAAATAAACAAATAATAAAATAAAATAGAATTTTCAGGCTGTGGAAAGTCTTTGAAAGTGTGCACAGAAACATTAGAACCTAAATTGTATGATACTGGGGGCGTTTACAGCCTTGCATAAATGTGAGGTGCTTCCAAGAATACAAAGCAGTGTATGTTTGTGACACAACAAATGACATATTGGTGTTGGATTTTTTTTTCATGTGAATCAAAATGGGAGAATTTCAGCACCAAGGACAGCAGAGAGCATGAGTTGATGGGAAGTCCATAGACAGACTTGCAGCATACAATCTTGACCCCTTTGCACATTATTCTGGCCAAGAAACACACACTTAACAGATCGACTGTAGAATGCTATAAAAAGAGGTTTCTCGCACAAGGCTGTTCATTTCTGCTTTAGTTGGGCCATCCAGACAAAAAAATGGGGATAACACTGAAACACACTTTTCTTATAAACGCCACGGTAAAACTTTAGGTTAGGCTATTCACTATTAACTAGCTGCTTATTAGCATGCATATTACTAGCATGTTGGCTGTTTATTAGTACTTAATAACAGTGCTTAAGCACATAATAATGCCTTATTCTGCATGACCATATTCTATGTCCCTTGACCCAATACCAATACTTAAAACATACCTACTACAAAAACTACCTTACTTCCTATCAACAAGCAGCAAATTAGGAGTTTATTGGGGGAAAACTCTTAGTTAATAGTAAATATGTGTTTCCTAATCTAAAGTGTTACCAACCCCACTTTCAATAGATCTATGTTGATTTATCATGAGATGAGTCACTGTTAATATTTTGTTAGTGGCTGCATGACGTAGGCCATCTAATCTCTTTTTCTCCTTTGATGACATCTTAGGCGAGACGGGCTCTATAGTCCAACAGAAGAGAAGAATCCCAAGAGTGTGTGTGTGTGTGTGTCACTGGTTCGTTTAAAGCGTAAAGCTGTCAGTCTGTATCATTACCCTTTAAATACATGAGCCTCTGCCGCAAAAAGGTGGGAAAAGAAAGGCTAGAAAAAGCGAGAGGGAGAAGGTGTCAGTCTGAAATGTCAGAACGGTCATTACCCAAATGTCACACAATTATGACGCGTGTTCCTTTTCCTGCCCGGAGTGGCCCGGTGATTTGCTTAATTTGGAGAGGGGGAGAGGTGTGGCGGCATTAATGTTTAACGCCGCTTCAAATACACCACCTATCCTTCCCTCTGAATGCAGCCAGGTCACTGATTAACAAAACACTCAAGCCTTTAACTGAACACACACCGCCAAAGAATCTCTTCTGTTGTAAGAAGAAAGCCATGAACATACATGACTAGATAATAAGTGGACACAGAGAAACACCATTTTGGGGGAACAAATATTATTTTCTGTATAATCGTTTGTTATTTAATATATAGTGTTATATATTTATTAAGTTATTTATATTTATAATTATCCATAATGTCACATTACATATATCAAAATGATTAATAAGATATAACACATCATATACATTACCCATTCAAAGGTGTGGGGGTCAGTAAGATCGTTTATTTACTTCTTTTAAAGAAAATAATACTTTATCAGCAAGAGCACACATTTTTAATAATAAATAATAAAATATAGATTATAAAAAATGCTTGAGCAGCAAATCAGCATATTCTAATGATTTCTGAAGGATCGTGAGACACAGAAGGCCTGGAGAAATAATGATGAAAATTCAGTTACTATATATATATATATATATATATCTATATATATATATACACACACACACATAGAAAAAAACAGGTAAAATAACTGCATATTTGTAATACTATTGTAACAATATTTATTTCACAATACTTTCACAATGCTATTAATGTTTCTACTGTATTTTTGGTCAAATAAATCCAGCCTTGGTGAGCAGATGCATTAAAAAAATTCTACAGACGTAAACGTTTGAATGGTAGTGTATACATTAATAATATAATACAAAAAAAGATGATATAATACTTCCTGTTTTTGTGCTGCTAACAAAAATAATTCCAAATGAAGGCAAATCAGAATCAAGCGTTGCATGTCTCCAAGCAAAACACACAGCAGTTGGTGTTGCGTTCTTGGTTTTAACGTACTGTATGATTCAATGTCTCAATCAAAGTGAGTGAAATTCAAAGACTACTTTTTTTTTATAAAGTATACTACTTTATATAAATCTATGTTTGGTTATTATATTTCATCTTATATATTAAGTGTGAACAATTCTATTGAAGTATGTGTAAGTATTCATGTGTTTGGGCACAGGTTCGGTCATACACACAGACACACACGCTCCCAGATGTGACAAATGTCAGATTAGCATACAGCAGCACTCCTGATGGCAGCTAACACATGCCTGCAGCTGCAAACCTCCCAAACCACAATCACCCTCTAACACACACTGGCACACTGCCTCAGCATGCACAAACACACACAGACACAGACACAGAAACCCACACACACACACACGTTGGGTTTTCATGTTTTATGGGGACTCTCCATAGGCGGAATGCTTTTTCTACTGTACAGACCGTATTTTCTATTACTCTACCCCTAAACCTACCCCTCACAGGAAACTTTCTGCATTTTTAGATTTTCAAAAAACTTCATTCTGTGTGATTTATTAGCTTGTTTACCCGTGGGGACCTCAATTTAGGTCCCCACCGTGACACGAGTCCCCATGAGTCTGTGTGTATTCAGGTTTAAGTCCCCACCAGAATAGAAAAACACAAACACACACACACACACACACACACGTTTACTTAGCTATCTAAATGGGGACATTACATAGACTTCTATTGTTTTTATATACAGATAGTTATAGATTTTATAAGCAAATCCTAACCCTACCCCTCACAGAAAACTTTCTGCATTTTTACAATAAAAAAAAAACTTTGTTTACCTTATTTTTATACCAGTTTTACAAATTAGGACGTCCCCAAAGGGAGGTTTTTGGAGATTTTGTAAGGTTTAGCTCACTTTTGAGTACAAATTTATCCCCGAAATATGGTTAGGTACAAACACACACACTGAACCAACAATGCTCTCTACAACCTTTTTAAAAAGACCATCTACTTACAATATCTTATATTATGAAAATATTTAAAAAAGTTCCATGTAGAGTGTTTGCCTGTGCAAATCTCACCATCATGATGAAAATGTGTTGTAGGTGGTTACCAGGATGTTGCTATGCAGGTATATGCTAAGTTATTTTAAGTGCTTTTTAGCACTTTACTATGCAGTTGCTAAGGTGTTTTTATCACATTGCCATGTGGTTGTGAAAGGTATGCTGTCACTAAGGTGCTCAGAGTGGTGTAGAGTGCAAAATGAATCTGTTCCCTTCCTGAGTGTAAAGCAAAACGGCAATGGTCATGACAAGAACATGCTACGATTAGTCTGTTGCTACCATGTTGCTATGCAGTGGCTAATAGAGTGTTTTTTAATCATGTCACAACTAGAGTGCAACAATCGGGTTTCGGAAGTAAAACCACATTCGCTTTCTCCACAGGGAAACCAATTTTTTAAAAGAACCGTTAAACTTTAAGACATACCTGTTGTGAGCTCTGAGGTTGACAATTTGTTGAACCCATCAGTTTGCATGAATTTTTATTTTTAAACTTATTTTAAAATAGTTTAACATACACAGAAAATCCCACCAATCAGTGTTGCAGCGAGCAAAGCGTGCCCAAAAGAGCTCCTTCGCTCCGCCCCCTCCCATGAAGCTCAGTGAATGACATAATCGTGTCGGTCTCCCCATGTTCTCAAAATGCGTATATATTTGTATACATATGCATATTTTGCAATAAACTTAAAATGTTGTGCTTCTATAGATACACCAAATAACTTGTACCTTTTTTTATGATCTGATTTTCATTAGATTTTTTTGCTTCAAATCAAAGTTTGAACAACACTTTTTTAAAATCCCAATGGGTAAAATACTTTATCAATCAGCACAGTTGAAAAAGTGGGCGGGGACTAATGCACTCTATAGTCACTAAGGCGTTCAGGGACATTTTTAGTACATTGCTAAGTGTGACGGTTATGTTCCGTTCATGGACTTTGGTTGTGTTTCTTTCATTTCCTGTTCTCCTGCTTAGTTTTGTTCCTTGACCTAGTTTTCCTTAGTTCCCTTGATTAGTTCATTCAGTTCACCTGTGTCCTGTTAATTTAGTCATTAGTCTTGCTTTTGTGCAAGTACTCCCCATTTCTGTTCAGTCCTCGCCAGTTATTGTTTATGCGCACACTGCGTTGGTTGCCTGTCTTCCTGGATTTCCTGTCTGTTCTTCTGTGGATTATTATTAAAGACTGTGTATTGGTCAACTCATGCGTTGTGCACTTGATCTGCCATCAGTGAGTGAGACACTAAGAAGTCGCTAAAATGTTTGGAGTGTTTTTTTGCCTGTTGCTATGTGATGCTAAGGTCCTCAGAGTGTTTTTCTTTTAGCAGACTATGAGGTAGCTAAGGTGTCAGAGGTTTATGCTGTTGGTCACTAAGGGGTTCTGAGATGTGTTTTGAGTGTTATGGGTTGTTCAATTCACTAACCCTGAATATGAGAAGTAATAGTAATAGCAATCCGTTTCATTTAATATAGTCTACATGTGATCATATAAGCCTTGATCTTTCTGAAGGGTTTAAAAGCCTCTAGGAAATCTGCACTAGTTGTTGTTTATTTGCTCCATTTGGCTCCATCATGATCAAAACAGACTCTCTCTCTCTCTCTCTCTCTCTCACACACACACACAGTGCTTTGACCATGGGGATGAATGAAGATCTACCCAGGTGACTTTGTCTCTCTGACCTGTTCTGGCCCACTGCTCTTCTTATCTAGCGATTCATCCTCAAGACCTCTGCCAGTATTTGTTCTGACATTTTAATTAAAATAGTACTAGCTCATTCCTGTGATAAAAAGGCTGTGTGTCGCCCAGCGGGGCCCCGCATCCCACACCCTCCGCTGTGCCGGCCACGCACCTGAGCACACATGCTCACACACACACACACAAAGAAACAATTATAACATTTCTATTGTCTTGAACCACAGAAGTACTTAAATTCACATCAAGAATCAATAGAAAAAAGTAACGCTTCAAGGAGAGTATGTGTATGATGGAAGAGTGATAAAGATTATAGGTGTGTTGAAATGCTGGCTGATAGCGGGAGATTGAGTTTGTTGGAAGGAGTGAGGAGAGTTGAGAATGCCATGGCCTAGATGACCTTGAACTTACTACAATCAAATAAGACAGTCATCTCACCATCACACTTATCTGGAGTCAAGATGGTGTTATTACACAAATTATGATAAACTGGCACATTTGAGGAATTATCAACAATGACATGAAGCTGCAGGTAAAGATGAGTGTCAGGAAATGAAATCAAATCAAGGTAAAAACTACCTACAATTTAAAGTTGCTAAACTAGTCAAAATGATATTGTTATATGGCTTAGTACGATTATTAAATCACAAAGACTGCAATTTAATTACATAAATATATGCACTGCATGTTTCAAAGTGAAGAATAGACAGTTTTTTTTTCTTTTTCTTTTACACGCAAGCAGCTCACAGTGTTTTCAGTGTCTCAGAGCAGTAAATGCTGCTCCTCACAAACTCATCTCTGCATGTGCTCTGAGTTTGGATCGCTTATACTGTGCAATTACCACTGCAAAACCAACATGCCAACTACTTCCTGAACTGGTGATGTGAAGTGATTATAAACCAGCTGTTGTCAAAAAAGAGAAGCTTTAAGAGCTCTCTGCGGGTTTCTATAAGCTGAATGGTTTAATATATGAAATAGAAAAAAATTAAGGCAGTCATAAATATTAGTATTGTCATTTTACAGGTGTAACATCAATAATTATTATATTCCCTAAATACAAATTTTTTCACATTTCTTCATTTAGTTTTCATATAACAATAAATACTAAAAAATAAATATAGATATAATATAGATAGATATATATATTTCCAAAATATCCCATGGTAACATGACATATGCAAGCTTCTGTGAACACTATTAAAAACTTTATAGTTTTTTTAAAACCTATTTAGTAAATTAAACGTCTGAATGCAACATCTAAAATTAATGTACCTTCTACCACCACTTTCAATAACGAGGGGGAGTGAGAGGACATCCCAGGGGGGGGAGGGAAACAGGTGGCATTATTGTTCCATAGCTTGCACTCAACTGTAGGGGAGGGGGCTTTGCGCTGGGGGGGTATTTTAACGGGAAAACAGTGGTTGGCCAGGCTCCACTACTTCATATCTGACAGAAAAAAGTCTTGTTACTCTTGAAAACCTCAGTGTGTTTTCTGGATAGCTGAAGAGATATTATTGTTTTTTACAATATTTTTGAATCTGTTGTTTTATAATTATATTTTATGGTTTTATTTTATTTTTTAAGTAATTGTTTGTGTATTTTTGTAATTTTTAAGTGCCTATATCGTTTTTATAAATTTTTATTTTAGTTTAAGTTATTTTAGTACATCAAGATAAACAAAATGAAAATGAGAAATTCCGGGGGGGGGGGTGGGCAACAAATGAAATAGAATTGGGGGTGTTTTTATGTTTAGTTATAGGTTTAGTGTTAGAACATACACACACACACACACACACAGCGAGCACACTACAACCACACACACAACACCCCACACCCGACACACACACACCACACACACATAATAAATCTGAGAGGACCTACGTCTTCTTTGCTGATACTTAGTTACTATACTGACATTTTACCAGCATGTACAACTAAAATAACATTTTAAATTGAATCTTTGAAATCCAAACTCACATTTTCCCCCTTATGATGAAAGGTAACGTGAGGTCATATGTGACAGGTCGCGCTCAGATTCACTCTGAAGAAGCCAAGCAGACCCTGACAGAGCATAATGGGAATCAATGGGAGCAGCTCCTGGCCCCTGCCTGCCACACCACCATCAATATCAATCACTGTTATCGGCAATAACGTCTCTGTGTAAGCCCTTCACTGAATGTCACAGCAATACCAGATCTTTCTTCTTTAAAGAGAGGAAGAGATGATCTCTCTTTGACACGAGCGGCAAGGTTAGTTAAGTACTGTTAGCAGGATGTATCTGGATACGCAAACGGAGGTCAATGCGCAGAAGGACTGAAGATTTTAATGGGTTTTAAATGATGGTGAGTTTTAATCAGAAGTGAAGTGGTTCAGGTCTTACCTTCTGAAGGCTCCTCTCCAGGAATGGTGGAAACGTGAAACAACTGAGATACAACTGGAGCAAGATCTTCCTGCGCCCTACCAGATGATGAACAGGTCAAGTGGACCAAATCTGAGAAAAAAAGAGAGAGAAAAAAAGATCACAACAGACCATTTAGAGCAATTAAGAGGGTCATAGTTTGTTTTTTGTGTCATATGTTTCAGACAAAACTTTTATACCATTTCTAAAAAAAAAAAGTTTAAAATCTTTAACATTTATAATAATGCTATGTGGTAAAAAGCACAACAACTGTAATCATTCTATTAAATAAATCACAATAAATATAAAATAAATGTGATCACCATAAAAAAAATCTAATTTTTTTAACAAATATCATGAATTATTAATAAAAATAATAAGTTTTACGTTTTTACAACCTAGGAGTCTGCAGGGTTTCTCTGTATGATATAATTTTCAGTTTTTGTTTTCTCTGCATGTTAGCTGAACCACATGACTTGGCAGACAAATGTTTTTGAATATTAATAAGCTGTTGTTTTTTACAATATTATTTTTTTTCTAAGAAATAATAATGTAGGATTGTGGAAAACTACTTAAAGGTTTTCTTTTCAAGAATTTTATTATTTTTTTCTTCATTCCTTCATGAGTTTTTTTCTTCATTGTAGTATCTGTAATACACTTTTTTTGGATGCCCCCCAAAAAATATCAATTTGAATTTTAATTCATGTTCATCATAAAAGAGGTGTATTCAAGTCATCATATGAAAGCCCATTTCCACCACGGAATAAAAAAGGTTATTGTAACTTTTTATCTCACAATTCGGACCTTTTTTCTCTCAGAAGTACACATCTCACAATTTTCCTTCAGAATTGTGAGAAAAAAGGTCTGAATTATGAGATTAAAAAATTCCAATTAGCTTTTTTATTCTTTATTCCAGAAACAAGCTTCCATATGATCCTGTGTACCCGAATATATACTAGATATAAACTTGCCATTCTGAGAAAACTTGCCATTCTGAGTTTCCCTCTCAAATTTTGGGGAAAAAAAGTCAGTATTTTGAGGGGGAAAAAAAATCTGAATCGTGAAAAGTAACAATAACCTTCTTAAAAAATGTTATCCCATGGTGGAACTATCTTCCATAGGATCAGAATTCAAGCTGCTGCCGATAAGCTGCACTAGGCAACATGTCAGAGCATGCTTACTTTACTAGCAAAAAACTAATTGTTTAAATAAGTATGACAAACTTGGCTAACAATCTGACAAGAACTACTACTAAAGGCTCTGGCTTTACTTATAAGTAGCCCTTAAAGTGATGGAGAGGGGCAAAGAAGAAACAGGCACTAAAATTCAAAACAACAAATCTCAATCCTCATAAAGGTCTGAGAAGTTCTACTACTGGGATCTGTGAAAATGTCCCGGGTAATCCCAAGTGTTTACAGACCACTTCCAGGCTTATCATTACTTCTCCATTGTTTCTTCCTGTGGTCTGTGGTACAACATTGTGTGCATGAGGATCAAAGAGAATGATTCCAGTGCAGGCAGCTCAGGGCGGCACATAGGCTCCGTGTCACATAGTGGAGAGGCGCACACATGTAGGCATCTCCAGTGGGACAGGAGGTGCAGCGTCGCTAAAGGCTCTAAAGACACACGGGACACCGCAGAATTTTGAAAAAGATTCTCACCACAGCCAGAGACACTCCGGGGGCTGATTTTAAAAGTCCTGGATAGTTCAAAAAGTGAACACTTTGGCACTACAGGTGGATTCATATTATGCCCAGTTATGGACATCAAATGTTCTGTATAGAATCTTGAAGAAAAAACAATGTTTTTTTCTGTTCTATTTGAGTGGAGACTTTTATAAGAACATACATCCCCCATACAGTATACATGAAATTCATGGAAGAATTCCAAACTTATGAAGATGCATAATTTGAAGTCGCACAAACCAGTATACAAAATAAATAAATAAATAATATAATAAAATTATATTTAATCTGCATAATCAACACACATTCTAATCCATTTTACTTTCCTACCGTTATAATTTTAAAAGTGAAGTAAATGTCGATTATTTAATAAGACCAAACATGAAAATAGAAATGCTTGGAGTCCCACGTAAAAATAATATCATATTAATAATATATCTTAAAAGGGGGGGATGTTTTTTTTTCTCTCTACTTTTTTATATGAAAAAGTGCTTAGGTTTATATTGGTTATTGTTCTAATTATTATTATTATTATTTTTTTCTTTATGCATTGGTGATGGGTATTATCACAAAAGAAAAAAAAGTGAGGGAAGAGAAAGTAGAAGGAAAATGAGGAATAATAAGTGAAAGTCTAATCTGAAGATAGGCATAAGTAAAGTATAGAAAAAAAATTATATCAAATCAATTAATCAATCAATTAAAATAAATCAATTATTAATGTATTCACTCAGAAATCAAAATGGAAATAACTTACTTTCCAAATTGACAAATAAATACAGATATTTAAAAATGCATTTAAATTCAAGCTTAAAAGTGTAGTATAATGTAACATTGCACTTTTATAAAGCATTTTAAATTTGCTTTTAATCATTAAACAATCATAACTTTTAAAATTATAATATACTTCTCACAATACCAATTACACTTTCATATGATTATTGTCCTTGTTCAATTATTATGTTAATATTGAACTACATTAAGAATAAATTCTATATACAGTTGTAAATGCCTGTAAATTGTCAATCTGAAAAGTGATTTATTATTTAACAGATACTTTAATTACATAAACAATTTTCAATATGTCCATTTCATTCATTTTAAAAATAATTTTCCAGAATTATGATCACTAAATATCAATAAATTGATTAATTATATTTTTAAGTGGCACTCCCAAGTCCTCCACACACTGATATCCAATGGTTCAAACTGAAAGTATAAAGCAAAAAATGGGTCCCTATTCTGATTTCATATAGATTTTAAAGGTGAAATATGCACATTTTTTTACTAATACTTTAAATACTTAAAACTTGCTCCCAGTGTAATGAGATTAGGCCAAACCTGAGGTAGAGTTTGGAGAGGATATAATTTTGGCAATTCTGTTTGGTCCTGCTAGTGGCCCAAAATCACACACTTCACCTTCAAAGTCTATAATCAATAGTCGTGGTGTTGCTTGGAGCCCTTGAGAGCACATCTAACATCCTCAGCAGTGTAACTAAAAGAGTCTTGTCATAAGTGGTTAATGATAAATAAAGAGCATCTTCTCCTGTGAACGCATGTCTGTCACGGTCATCATCATCCGCTGATTGCGAGGGATGCTCTCAGGTAGAAGTGCATTACTTAAAGAGGAACGACTATGATCCATCTCCCTGTGGGATTGGGCTATAGCACAGCAAAGCTTCCAATCATTTCCCCTGAACTCAATTCCCAGAGAGAGGAAGAGGAGTTCCGCTGATTAAGCTTTTCATTCCCCCGTGAGGACGGAGTCAGTCACTGGGACCTGCGCCAAAACCGCTCCACCATCCCCACCTGATCTACCCCTTCACGATGATTGATAGCAAAATAGGGCCAGTGTAACAAACAGAATAACTTTCATAAATAACAATGGAGTTAATGATGGAGTCATAGCTGACGTGGGCGGTGAACTGAGTGTTTTGAAGGACAGTTTTGACATTTGGCTGTGCTTTAAGACTATCAGTGTGTATCAGTGTTATGTTAGTTTTGGAAGATCACTGATAGTTCAAACTCTACATTTTGTAAATTAATACAGAAAAGAAGCATTTACAGTGGAGATCCAAAGAAATTCAGAAACAAATGAGAAAGAAAGTAATGGACATCTATCAGTCTGGAAAAGGTTATAAAGCCATTTCTAAAGCTTTGGGACTCCAGCGAACCACAGTGAGAGCCATTATTCACAAATGGCAAAAACATGGAACAGTGGAGAACCTTCCGAGGAGTGGCCGGCCGACCAATATTACCCCAAGAGCACAGCGACGACTCATCCAAGAGGTCACAAAAGACCCCACAACAACATCCAAAGAACTGCAGGCCTCACTTGCCTCAGTTAAGGTCAGTGTTCATGACTCCACCATAGAAAGAGACTGGGCAAAAATGGTCTGCATGGCAGAGTTCCAAGAAGAAAACCGCTGCTGAGCAAAAAGAACATTAAGGCTCGTCTCAGTTTTGCCAGAAAACATCTTGATTATCCCCAAGACTTTTGGGCAAATATTCTGTGGTTTGATGAGACAAAAGTTGAACTTTTTGAAGTTGTGTGTGTCCCGTTACATCTAGCGTAAAAGTAACACTGCATTTCATAAAAAGAACATAATACCAACAGTCAAACATGGCGGTGGTAGTGTGATTGTCTGGGGCTGCTTTGCAGCTTTGGATACTTTGGAGTGGCCTATCAAAGTCCTGACCTGATCCTATTTGAGAGCTGTGTCAGTGACGGTGAAAAATGCGGTTCACTCGCAAACCCTCCAATGTGCTGAATACACAATTCGGTGGGCAGTAGGACCAAAATTCCGTGCCCACAGGGCGGGTGCTGTAACATAGGGCGTCATTGCAAGTTAATCGCAAATGCCCTTGTGTAATGCAGTTGTTTGCTGCTAGGTGGTGGCCCAACCAGTTATTGGTTTTGGGGGGCAAACACTTTTCACACACAAGGCCTGTAGTTTGGCTTTTTGTTTTCCCTAAGAATAAACCATTAAAAACTGCATGTTTGTTTTCACTGTGTTATCTTTACTAAGTATGGTGGGTAAATTTGTTTGATGATCTGGAACATTAATGTGTGACAAACATGCAAAAAAAATAATAAATCAGGAAGGGGGCCAACACTTTTCACACCACTGTATATACAGGGCGTCCTTGGTTCAAAAGTTTATAAATGGGGTGGTTGAAAGTCTCTTATGCTTACCAAGGCTGCATTTACTTGATCAAAATCCAGTAAGAACAGTAATATTGTGAAATAGGTGAATAGTATTTTTTTAAATGTAATTAATTCCTGTGATCAAAGCTGAACTTTTAGCATCATTACTCCAGTCTCAGTATCTCATGATCCTTCAGATTCATTCTAATATGCTGATTTGCTGCAGGAGAAACATTTTTGATTATTATCAATGTTGAAAACGTCTGTGATGAACAGAAACAGAACACATTTATTTTATAGAATTTGAAATAAAAATCTTTTGTAGCATTATAAATATATTTTTTGTCACTTTTGATCAATTTAATGCGCCCCTGCAGAATAAAAGTATTACTGACTTTTTTTTTTAATCTTGCCCAAACTTTTAAAAGGTAGTGTAAAAAAATAATAATCAGCAAAAACAGTTTTTGAAATTATCAAATAATATTAATTATGCTGAAAATTCAGCTTTGCATAACAGAAATAAATGACACTTTAAAATATATTCAAATAGAAAAAAAAAACTGTTATTTTAAAATGTAATAATATTATGTTTTTACCATATTTTTGACCAATAAATGCAGCTGGACTTCCTTAAAAAACATGCACACACACACCAACACAAAAACATTCTATAAAAAAACAAATATATTTATATATTCATTATAGATGATTTCAACGCAACTCATAACAAGCATACTGAACATATTGCTTTTGTGGCCCACCTTAACTTCTATCAAAAAAATCCATAACAACAGAGTCTACAGTAGATTGTTCTGATAACAACAATAATAACCATAAATTTACATTAGCTAGCCTGTTAAAACATAGGTGTGTTCGACTTGAACAGTGCTGCGCAGACCGTCATGTGTGACATCAAAGACATGAGAGTTATAGAGAGCAGACGGCTCCTTATGCTTTTGAATCGCTCTCGTGGTACTTTGATGTCACACACATAATGGTCTGTGCAGTGCTGCTTCAAGTCAAACACACCTTATGTCTTGCCTGGCTGCCAAGCCTCACTTCGCACAGCGGTGATCCATGCTCGCCATATCCCCTTGTCTTTAGGAAACCGAAACATTTTTATAATCACTAAGTAAAGGTGTAACAAAATGTCTCTAGAATAGACATGGCAGAAAAAATAAATCCTGTGTCCAGGGATTTTTTTGGCATGCATTGGTCATAGAGCTCTTTGTTGGCTTTGCCTCAGATGTTGAATTAGATTTGTTGCGCCAAGTTCACATGTACGCCGTCTGCAGTGCGTATACAGTATGTATATGCGGTGCAGAAGCAGCACGGACTCATTTTGCTTTCGCACAGGGTGCGTTTGCAGTCCGCTCCTGATCCGTGTCTGTTTACCACAAACACAACATTTATCCATAATTTCAAATCCAAACATTGTCACTGAAAATACTTTTTCAGCATTGCAATTCTTTTTATACACAGTACAGTAATACAATCTTTCACAGACATATTCACGTTTAAACTCCAGTCGCTATAACTTTGGTTTTCACTACCACCCACGATGCCCTCTATTATTGCCTTGTTTATCTAAAAGTGCACTTTTTCTTGTTTTAAATCTAGCCAAAAAGCCGTGTGTTGACTGTGAAACAGTAGACTTTAATTATATGCATTTATGGTGTAATTACTAAACTTCCGTGTCAATCCATGTTAATTTTTAATAATGCGCTGTCACTTTAATTCAGCGCGTGCAGCACAGCAGAAATAGATTCCGTGCGGAAACGATCGCAGCACGACTGCTGAAGACGCACCGCTCCTGGAGCACACTGCCAGAGAGCTATCGCGTGCAGTGTGAACGCTCTGATCCGTTAACATGGGCGGGGAAAAAATACACACCACAGACGGAGTGTGTGAACCTGGCGTTACGTTTGTATGCCCGCCCGGTCTGTTCTTTTCTCGTGCTCCATTTAGGCACGCTGCATTCTGATTGTTTCCGGATAGCATACTGTGGGAGGTCGGGGCACGGAAAATCGTGCTATAAAGCGATTTAGAAATCGTGCAAGCTCAAATCGCGATTTCGATTAATTGCACAGCCCTACTTCAGCTACTCATAACCTTAACTTTAACTGCGTTTGTAGTTGCCGTCATATTACTAGCCACTAGCCAGACGATAAACAAACACAGACCAGAAGTTATCTTCAGGCCAGGCGCGAAGGTCTATATATCTTGTCTATATATATTGGCCTTGTAGACTTTGACTTGCTACAAAAATGGTAGTAATTGTATCTGTTAACTAGGTTGTTGGAACATTTTGGAACAGGCAAAAGGAAGATTTGCAAATTGTTTGGAAATCATTGTTACGCTTGATAAAGCGTGGTGCATTTACATGCATTTACCATATGATTATGGTAACTGTATAACTGATGTGTGATCATGGTATGTATTGTGTGATTGCGGTGGATGTGTAACTCACAGGTGCCAGGCATGCAGGTCATAGAGGAGGAACAGAGCTCAACCATCCTCACAGCTGGTGCAGAAGATTCCAGAGGAGGAATAGTCACCAGTGAGATCTGCCATTAAAACAGGAAACATACTTACATCTTAGAGTTTACATAAAACATATGACTGACAAGCCAATTGTCCCTGGCACTACAAACACAGTGCAGAATTTACAGTGAAATGACAATTTTTTTTATTTTAGCCATGTTGTGAGTTTAAGTAAATACTGCCATAGATGATAATGCAAACAAGACAGAGCTAAAACCTATTATCTGAATTTTGTGACTATAACAGTATCTATATAACCTGGTTATTTCAATCCAGACAATGTTTTCATACAGTTAAACTATGTTAAAATTGCTTTTTAATCAAGTCCAAATGTGACAACTATGCCAACCAAAAAAGTGTGAGAGAGGAAGAGAGAGCGTTGACCGAATGCTCGTTTGGCGACTGTCATTCCAAAGGATGAACGGCTAATTAAAACCAGCCTGAATATTTAATTACGTTTTGTCAAACACAGTCATGTAATATTCCATTTCCACACTGTGTCAAGACACTGATATTAATTTCTGTTCGCCGAGGCTAATGAGCATAAAAATGAGCATAAATTACACCCACTTTTCCTTCCTCTCCTGATCTGCTTTGAATATTCAAGCATGAATTCCTGATGGAGAGCAAATTGGGCTGGGATTCAGAAGGTATGCTGACCACTCCGCTTCTTTTCCTGTACTCTGGTGGACAGCACTCATATTAGCCTAAGATGATGCTTGCGTGTCACCATCCACTCTCGCATCAGAAAGATTTATTTATCCAATTCTAAACCCGTAACAGCAAACAGAATTACTGTCCTTTCATTGAACGGGTTATTTTTTCCTCTCATAATTCACTTTGGAATGTTACGCTCAAGAACGGGACGTCAAAACTATTGTAACGATCCCACAAATCGGCTCTGATGTTTTGTTGCATCTATGCCTGCTGAATCTTGGACGTGTCCCAAGAATCCATCCAAACGTGATATGCAGCATAAAAAAGATGTAATGCAATACAAGTTGAAAAGCAAAAGTGCAAGGCAGGCAAGAAACGCGCTACACAAACTCTCACACTCACACACACACACACAGCAGAGATGGATCAATGTCCTTTAAATGTGCATGTGAATATGCAAAGAAAGAAAGAAAGAAAGAAAGAAAGTACAGCAACATGAGGCCATACATAGAAACAAAAGAAAATAAATCGAAAGGAAGAACACATGAACAAGCATAAGGAACAAACTATAGAATGAACACAAATAGAAAAACAAATGAAAGAAGAGAAAAACAAATGAAAGTATGAAAGAATTAACAAACAAACAATAAAAAAGAAACGAAAACAAAAAAAAGAAATATAAACTAAAGTACATAAAAAAGAACAAGCAGAAGAACAAATAAAAGTATGAACTGGAAGAATAAACAAACAAACGAAATAACAAATTAATACATTGGAAAAAAACAACAACAAATAAAAAAAGAATATACAAAACTAAAAGAACAAATGAAATACAAACACCTGAAAGAAAAACAAACAAACGAAAGAAAGAAAGAACGCTTAATACCAGCTGATCCGATTCAGAAGGTAGCACAGATCGGTCTGTGATGAGCACTGCTCGAGATATCTGCCTGTGAAGATGGAGAAAGAGAATTAGAATTAAAGTCCTTAAAAAATGACAAGGTGAATAGGAAAAAGAATCATTAGAGACAAAGAACATATATTATGAAGGAGATTATCTGAAAAGAGAAAATTCTAAATGACCTAAACCACATTTTGCTTTTTCAATTTACAGAAATTGCAATGAATAGTTCATCCAAATATCAATTACTCAGCCTTATATAATTTCCGAACACATATGACCTTCTTTCTTTTGTGTAACAATTAAAGATGTTTTGAGAAATGTTGTCACTGCTCTTTCAATACAATGAATGCATAAAACGACCAGGGCATTTTAAGCTCTCAAATCAATTTTTTGCTTCAGCATATACAAACTTGGCACAATTTGTATGGTATGAGAAACTTACAACCCAGTGGGGAGATTATCATCACTTGACGTCAAACCTCACACATGTTTGAATATATGAAATATGTGGAACATATTAAGAGACTGGGGAGCTTGAAAATAAAAAAAAGTTGAAAAGGCAAAGTGTGATTTAGGATTCGTCACACAAAGATAGTTTAGAATATAGTGCACTAGTCATATGGAACATTTGATGATTTTATGTGCTTTTATAGATTTGGACATAATTTGCTTTCATTGTATAGAATTGCGCAGGCTGAACATTATTCAAAACATCTAATTTTGCATTTCACAAAGAAGTCATTTTATATTTTAGGAAAAACGTAACCTTATAATTACAATAAATTAAAACTTATAATATGTATCACTTTGGTCATTGGAGGTATAACGTTTTATTGTAGTAGTATCAAATATATAAGTTTATGAAACTTATATATGTGACCCTGGACCCTGGATAAGGGTCAATTTTTCGAAATTGAGATTTATACATAATCCGAAAACTGAATAAATAAGCTTTCCATTAATGATTGTTTTTTTTAGGATAGGACAATATTTGGCCGAGATACAACTATTTGAAAATCTGGAATCTTGCAACTTTTGAGAAAATCGCCTTTAAAGTTGTCCAAATGAAGTTCTTAGCAATGCATATTACTAATCAAAATTAAGTTTATAAAAATTAATATATTTACAGTAGGAAATGTACAAAATATCTTCATGGAACATGATTTTTGGCATAAATTAAAAATCTATAATTTTGACCCATACAATGTATTTTTGACTACTGCTACAAATATACCCCAGCGACTTAAAGACTGGTCTTGTGGTCCAGGGTCACATATTTGGGTGAAATGTCAACACTGTAGAGCCCCGCTCTTCATTATAACAGCACTACCTGCAGTTGGATGGGATGATCAATATCTGTTTTTCATGGTAGAAATGAGTTTGTCATTAATTACAGTTATGAATACTAATTTCACTTTTGTGGGGTATTATTTGCTTACCTGTAAGCTGTGCTCTGTCTTTGTTCATCTCTGATGTACGAATCTTCAACCACAAAATGACTGCAGCTGATCCTCTGACCACGTGTATCAATCACAGCTTTAACTCTATGACGTATGAATACAGAAGATGCATCAGGACAAGAAAAAAATCTCAGTTTTCTTTACCAAAAAAAACGGCTTTAATCACAAAAGGGTCAAGAGACGGTCAGGTTATGATTTGAAGATAAAATATTAAATGACTAGAGCATCATATATTAGCTGTCTCACCCTTCATGGGTCAGGTGGTTACTACTAAATGCTCTTCTTATAAAGAGAAGTGGTCTGTCTTTTACATATATCACTATAGGAATAGGATTTTATTCAAAAAGTCAAAATGAGATGTTAATAATTGTGCATATTGCTGGAATAAATCCATGTTAGATTTTTATTAAAATTTGGGACTTGAAACAAAACCAGTCGTGAACCACTGACTTAGGGCACAGGTTTGACCTTTCCTCCTTTAATCTCTGTAACCGAGAAGGAAAAGAGCGAGTGAGAGAGAAAAAGGAGGAACAGGAGAATCTGTTGGCTTGTTATGTCAAGAGTTATAAATGTGCTTTATAGGGCTCATTATCCAAACTAATGGGCTGGGGGTGACATCCTTGAAATGGACTTTCACAACACAATAAAGGGGCAAGAGAGCGTCTCCCTCTCCTGACGAAAAGTCAGGCCTCTGAATAATTCTCCCCTCAATGCCCAGATTGACTGCAGGACAGATCTGTTTATGTAAATGAAGATTTATTTACTCGGAGGAACTAGCAGAGGAAGCGGAGGGCTTCCAATCAATCGTCATGCAATGGGGTGAAAGAAAGCCATACGGGATACATTACACAAACCTAATAACACCTGAGGGCAACTGTAGTAGGTCGCTTTTGCTCACAGGAAGCTGCTTCGGAGTCAAGCAAACAAACTACTTATTTACGTAAATGACTGCAGGGCTTAACGATAAGTTTAGACAGTCTAAGACTGTTTTAGGCCAATTGACAAAACAGTCAGGTCAATCTTACATTGCATGACATACATATATTTTTATGCTTTAACTTGAATATTTGTTTTAGTGTGTATTGAAAATTGAGATTGTTAATTTAGTGATTTCAGCTTTGACTGTATAACTTTCATTTTTTATAGCAAATTAAAAACCTAATGGATTTTTTATATAAATTCTAGAGTGTATATATATATATAATATATATATAGAATATAATATATATATATATATACTACACACATACAGTTGATGTAGTAAAAGTATAAACTTTTTTTAAATATATTTTATTTTTAAAATTATAATTTTTGTCTTCACAAAAAACCTAACTACAAATAATTTATTAGGTTTTTCATTTGCATTCATGTAAATTTAAACCTAACGGAATTTGAACCTAATAAAAATAAACATTCTACAGAATATATACAAATTTTTAAGCATATAAATGATTTTGATACAAATATCACAACAGTATCAAAAATGATGGAATTATTTGAACTTTGGGTAAGCAGAAAAAAAATCCTTATTGATTGAGTCCTGGATTGGATTTTGTTTAAAAAAAGTTTTCGACAACAATATATCTTTCACAATTATCTGCAGTGTTCTCTCAGTCAGTACTCCATGTAAGTAGTATACAAGTCAGGGTTTCCCATACATTGGTTTATTTGTGGCAGCCCGCCACAATATCAACACTGACCGCCACAAACAGATTTTCCAAAAGGTTTTGACTTCATTGTATAAACATGAGCACTGTTTCAAAATCAAAACACGTCATGGGTGTTTTTATATGAATGTATATTTTTTGAAGGGAACCGATTGTCTTCAGTAAAGTTTTGATGTAATTTTCATTTAATCCTTCTTATAATGCCTGATAAAGTAGTGTTCATGAGAGCATTACAGCCGTTACCGGGGAAACTGCTATTTCTGTTGCTCCAAAAGCGCCTCCTGCTGGCGGAGAATGAATTTGTACTTTCAATAAGCCCGTCTGCTGTTTTATATTTACATTATATGCATATATATTTCCCCCAGGGGAAGTGCCGCCACACACAGAATGTAAGTCTGTGGGAAACACTGCTAGTGCATAAGTTTCTTGTGTCAGGGTGCATAAAACACTAAAATAGTGCTAATGATTCCATTTCACTTGCAACCAAGGCCATCATTGGCTTTTTAGATAATCATAAGCATTCATAAATCACCTTCATAAACCACGTCAGTGGCCTCTGAACCAATCAGAGTGATAACCTTGCTCCCAACGATGCATGCGTTCAAACTCATTTGAGTTTTACATACTTCTCTGCAAATGTGGTTTTGTGTTGGCTAAACAGATCATATGGTAAATGAAACCATGACGGATATTACAAGCAAGAAGCTTATTTGTCTTGGTAAATATTGCATAAAATAGTATGCCATTGTTTTAAATCACTGAAAAAAATCTGTGTACACATTAATTCACGTATGGACAAAAGAGAGTATATGGATTATTAAATAGAAATATTTTAATCAATTTTTTTACACATTTTGCACGCTTCAAATGGAAACTACATTTTTTCATTTTAGTATTGCTCGCTCATGCAAAAGAAAGTTATTCACAAATAGTGAATAACTATTTACATGTAATTTCCAACTTGGATAGTCGACAGCATATGGGTTGGGTGCTTTTTTCAATGTAACCCCGAAAAAGGTATTTTATTACTAAGCAGAAGAAGAAACCACGAGTGACAGAAGAAATCATCACAGGCCTGGTTTTGTTGACATGTGAAATTAATTCGGACAAATTAATACGGACATGTGATTGAGTTGCCTGTCGAGGCGGTAACAAAGCGGACAGCGCTGGACCGTTCCCGCCGCATGGAGTGGCAGGTGGGATTTGAGGGTCTGTAATCCTCTGCTGCATTATTAATCTGGCTCTACCCTTTTCTGCTTTATGTCTGTAATAAGAGCAGACATAAGGCGGTAATTTATGATGCCAGGGAAATTAAAATCATTGTTCAGCCTGCCAGACACCTTGCCAGTTTTTTTTTCACCTTCATAAAACTTTTTCCATCGATGATGTATGACGCTAACCTCCAGCGCAGGGCTGACTCCACACGGGGCGCCACTGGTGGAGGGCATGGACGGTCCACGCTACACTCTAGGCGATGCTTTATAGACTGAGCTCAGGGTCTGATGGACACCTTGGTTTGGAGCTCTGCCAGCTCCCACCCCAGATCCTCACCAGCCCCGGACAGCTGAGTCTGGCTCCAATCCAATATGGTTGAAAGAATTTGCCTTGAAACTTCTAAGTGCTCCAGTTATATTGGGGTTCTTTCTTCCATGGCATTGGTGGCGATCAGAAAGAACTTACAGTAAATTATCAATTAAGGTCATCTTGGTTGTTTTTCGTATGCTACATTAAGTTTTGAGGAACACTTCTTCCGCTCAAGTAGAACTGACCGTAGGGATGGCTGACAGCATCCAGGGACAGACGTCACATATCAAAACCGACCTCTGTCAAATGACCTACTAAAAGAGTGAATAAAGTATGTTGGGAGAACAAATTTTGAAAGTTGTTAGATATGTTAGAGTTTAATATGTTAATATGTCAACTACATGATTTTCTGAAAGGTAGATGTTGGTAAGTGCTAGTCATAAAAGGCTTGCCAACACACAAGATTTTTTTTTTTTTTTGCACAGCAGCAAAACAAAAACAACCACTTAAAATATTTATTTCTCTAAAAGTTGGACGGATTTATGAATAGGTATGCATACACATTTTTGCGATTATATTTGATTCTGATTCACAAGCTTTTGCTTTGATTCAATTCAGCTTTCTGTTTGTTTTGATTCATTTTTTTATTTGGTTTTATGTGATTTTCATTCAATCTTATTTCAGTTATAATGCTGAAATATGAAACAAATCCTCTCTGGGGTACTGCTGTAAATTATATGACTCTTCTAGAAAATAACATATATTTAAATTCAATATTAACTATAATATATAATTACTACTAGATTTTAATAGTATTAAAAAAATTAACAACAGGGTCCAAACTATACTGTATAGTTAAACTGTTATTATAATAATGTTAAAATGATTATACATTGTCCTTTGGTTTCACTGGTTGCACTATACGTTTTTTGTTTTGTTTTGTTTTTTTGATTCACTAAAAAGAGCTGGTTCATGAGAGTCGTTTGTTCATGAATCGAACTACACTGTATACTCTGTATGTTATAACTAATTTGGAGCAGTCGTAACAGATGTGCTGCTGCGGAGTATAAGAATGTTTTTTTAATTTTAAGAATTGATACCGAGATCGCAATTAATCAGAGAAGCAATATTTTTACCCAGCCCTAATTGTGTTGATATGCCCGATTACTAACTTACGAGCAATTTATGATTTTCTGATAAACTACAGGAAAATTCATCTAATTTGAGAGTTGCTGCGCCGCCATGATACGCCATAGCCTTTACACTAGTAAGCTAATGCTATCACATGTGTAAGTGTCCGTGTGCTACATCCAGAGGAATCCAAGCCCCCTGGGTCATTCAACAGCAAGATGAAAGAAACTCAATATATTGCTAAAGAGAAGGCCAAAGAATGAGAGAAGAATAAAGAGAGGGGAAAAACCCCAATCTAACCTAGTTTATGACAACAATCCACCTTTGAAACTCATTAAAGGCCTTTCTGGTGGTGCCTGACGCACATTATCAGCACAGATTAATCAAGGGAGACGGGAGATGAACTCTCATTTTTTAAGAGGCAGCAACAGAGGGCTTTTTTGTCTTCAGATGAAAATCAATTAGTGGAGGTAAGGCCACGAGGAAAAAGCGGCATCACTCATCGCCGGCCCAAGTGGCAGAGTCTGTGATTTGTCTTCCGAGCTCGGCTGCTTAAGGGGGGGCTGGTACCGCTGTCGCCCTGAAAATTAATTTCATATCTATATTCCGAATATCCCCCCCCATTCACTCATGTGCGCCATCTCTTGGCCTTGTTTTTGAGTACCCTGTACACAAACGAGCTCTGATCAGCCTTGGGATACTGAATGGCGTGAATCAACCAGAGGAGGAAGTAAATCTACTTACCTAATTGAATTTCTGTGTCTTATGAGTTTTTTTTATTTTTTAAATGTGTGTTAATGTATGAAAACTGAATCAGTGGTGAGCTACTTACTTGTTTGCCGCCTTGTCCACAACCAGGCACTGCACTGAGTGCCGCAGACAATAAATTCCTCCAAATACGGCGCACATTCTGCACGGAGACAAAATAGTAACACCTTACATACACTTGAATGCATTTATATGACATCCAATCTGAATGGACCCGCTAAACAGCCGTAATTGCAGCTGATGGCATGACATTAAAAGGGATGATCACACCTTGTCCACACGAAAAGGACAAAATCCAATTCATTTGACAAGGCAAAAATGTCACCAAGATTTTAAAATGTGTTAACTTCCCAAGTTAAGCTTTTTGTCATATAGTCTTGCAGTTTTGTGGGGATAAAGCCTAACAGCTTAATATAGACAAGGACAAAGTGATTCACATGTTCTTAAAAAGCTTGGAGACAAACTTAGACAAAGAGGCACAGATTCCAAGATGAATGATCAGACCGACAGTCAGACAGAAGCTGTGACGTAATAGCCGACATATTTTGCGTGATTGCACATTCGTTGAATTATTTATAATGATACGAATAACACTTTTATAATAAAAGTAACTGTTCAGATATTGGTGTCCTTTAACATACTGCCATTTCTGCAGTTTTACAAAGGCAACAAGCCATTAGTGGCTGAGTTAGTGACACTTTACATGATTACACTCTAAACCATAGTAAAAATTAGTGAACGCAACGTGCCACCTTACATGGGTGTAAAATCCATAAAAATACATCTAATTAAAATAAATAAACAAAGATGATTTATTTATTGATTTATAGTCATGATTTATTTAAAGAATTAAGATTTATATTTTAAATAAAAGGCCATAGATTTTTTAAATGTTTTTTGAAAGAAGTCTCTTATGCTCACCAGGTTGCATTTATTTGAAGAAAAAAAAAAAAGTAAAGTAAAACACAGTAAAAATTTGTAAAATATTAGTACATTATAAATAAATGTTTTTTCTGTTTTAATATATTTGAAGTATATTTTAAAGAAGTATTTCTTATTATTACCAACGCTGAAAACAATTGTGCTGCTTAATATTTTTGTGTAAATATATATTGTCATTCAAGATTCTTTGATGAATGGAAAGGACAAAAACAACTTTTGTAAGACTGTAAATGTCTTTACGGTCTCTTTTGAACAGTTCATTGCGGAATTAAAGTATTTACTTATTTAAAAAAATACTAAAAATCATACTGATCCCAATCTTTTGAGTGGCACATATATAGTATCTCACAGAAGTGAGTACACCACTCACATTTTGTAAATATTTTATTATTATTTTCATGTGACAACACTGAAGAATTACACTTTGCTACAATGTAAAGTATTGAGTGTACAGCTTGTATAACGGTGTACATTTGCTGTCCCCTCAAAATAACTCAACCATTAATGTCTAAACCGCTGGCCACAAAAGTGAATACACCCCTAAGTGAAAATGTCCAAATTGGGCCCAAAGTGTCAATATTGTGTGTGGCCACTAGGGATGTAACGATTAACCGCGAGCCGGTTGAAAATCGATTCAAATATGTGACGATTCAAATCGGTTGAGATGCTAAACAAATCACGATTCAATTAGGGGTAGGAGTTTATATGAATGTATGTCTGAGGGGAACTTACTGTCTTTAGAAAAGTTTAGATGGTATTTTTTCTTTTCATCTTGCCTCTGTATAACGCATTTTAAGGTCCTAAAATCAGCGCTGCTTTTACAGCGGAAACCAAGGAAATGCTTTAAGCGCCACCTGCTGGCAGAGAGTGAATGTGTGTCTCATTCAGCTCTGCTGTTTCATGCAGATATTTTATGTATAGTTTCACAAAACAGAAGTCAAACCATTCTGTTTTGCTTCAGATTTCGAAATTATACAATGTAATTTATATTAAAAACTGCTCATGTTGCATGTATGCAGCATCTTTGTTTGGATCATGATTAAAATGCAGTGGTTGCCTCTAATTTTAAATGGAAAGAGCACCGACAAAGCCTTAGTTTGTTTATATGAAGAGATTTATTTTATTTGTGTTATTTATTTGATTTGGTTTGTTTTAAAATTTCAATTTAGTTTTGTTATTTACATTTACTTTATATTTAAATTTTGTCATTTAGCAGATGCTTTTGTCCAATCAAAACCAACAAAAGAGCAATAATACGCAAGTACTGTATTAGTATATCATTATAGTGCTGTATTTCAATTTCACTAAGAAATGTGCAGCATTTTGTCAAAGCAATAATAAATGGACACATTTAATTTATAATTTGTCTCATTTTGTAAAAAAATAAAATAAAATCGTGAATCAAATCGAATCGTGAAATCAAAATCGTGAATCAATTCGAATCGTGAGTTGAGTGAATCGTTACATCCCTAGTGGCCACCATTATTTTCCAGCACTGCCTTAACCCTCTTGGGCATGGAGTTTACCAGAGCTTCACAGGTTGCCACTGGAGTCCTCTTCCACTCATCCATGACGACATCACGGATCTGGTGGATTTTAGAGACCTTGCGCTTTTCCACCTTCTGTTTGAAGATGCCCCACAGATGCTCAATAGGGTTTATGTCTGGAGACATGCTTGGCCAATCCATCTCCTTTACCCTCAGCTTCTTTAGCAAGAAAGTGGTCGTCTTGGAGTTGTGTTTGGGGTCGTTATCATGTTGGAATACTGCCTGCGGCCCAGTCTCCGATGGGAGGGTCTCATGCTCTGCTTCGGTATGTCACAGTACATGTTGGCATTCATGTTTCCCTCAATGAACTGTAGCTCCCCAGTGCTCATGCAGCCCCAGACCATGACACTCTCACCACTATGCTTGACTGTAGGCAAGACACATTTGTCTTTGTACTCCTCACCTGGTTGCCTCCACACACGCTTTACACCATCTGAACCAAATAAGTTTATCTTGGTCTCATCAGACCACAGGATATGGTTGCAGTAATCCATGTCATTAGTCTGCTTGTCTTCAGCAAACTGTTTGCGGGCTTTCTTGTGCATCATCTTTAGAAGAGGCTTCCTTCTGGGACGACATCCATGCAGACCAATTTGATGCAGTGTGCGGCGTATGTTCTGAGCACTGACAGGCTGACCCCCCCAACCCCTTCATCCTCTGAAGCAACGCTGGCAGCATTCATACTTCTATTTCCCAAACACAACCTCTGGATGTGACGCTGAGCACGTGCACTCAACTTATTTGGTCAACCATGGCGAGGCCTGTTCTGAGTGGAACCTGTCCTGTTAAACCGCTGTATGGTCTTGGCCACCGTGCTGCAGCTCAGTTTCAGGGTCTTGGCAATCTTCTTATAGCCTACGCCATCTTTATGTAGAGCAACAATTCTTTTTTTCAGATCCTCAGAGAGTTCTTTGTCATGAGGTGCTATGTTGAACTTCCAGTGACCAGTATGTGAGAGCGATAACACCAAATTTAACTCACCTGCTTCCCATTCACACCTGAGACCTTGTAACACTAATGAGTCACATGACACCGGGGAGAGAAAATGGCTAATTGGGCCCAATTTGGACATTTTCACTTAGGGGTGTACTCACTTTTGTGGCCAGCGGTTTAGACATTAATGGCTGTGTGTTGAGTTATTTTGAGGGGACAGCAAATTTACACTGTTATACAAGCTGTACACTCACTACTTTACATTGTAGCAAAGTGTCATTTCTTTAGTGTTGTCACATGAAAAGATATAAATAAAATATTTACAAAAATGTGAGGGTGTACTAATTGTAATAATATTTCACAATATACTGTTTTACTGTATTTTTGACTAAATAAAAACAGCCTTGGTGAGCCTTAAGAGCCATAGGAGACCTCTTTCAAAACATAAAAAAAAAAATCTTTTGACAAGTAGAGTATATATACATTAACAAGGCATAAATATAGACCAAAATAAATCCATCGATCCTGGGTGTACACCGCCGCCACCTTGTATGCAATGGGCAAGAAGGCAAGAGGTTAGGTATTAGGTCGCATAAGCATGTCTAAAAACACTGATGGTGAGATTTTGCTGTTCTCTCCAAGCTTAAGAAACAGGGCAGGAAAAAAAAAACTTCTGGCCTTGTCTGCCCAGATTAATATAGAGACATGGTATCTTAATAAAGTGCACAGATAAAAAAAACAGAGAGGCTAAATCTGCCAGCAATCATCTGGGCCCGTCTCCTGTCCTCTGCAGAACCCCATAGAGGCAGCGGGGAAGCCCTTTGATGTCATTAACCCTAACTGACAGACGTTTAAGCTGATATTACTCTAATTAACTGCCCGCTGTTGGCCGCAATGATGCAGTCGGGCAGAGTGCGTGGGCACTGCCTTTCCCTCTCCAGGCCCCAGCACTCGCCCTGGCGACATCACTCGCCATCACGGCTAAATTAACAGTTGTGAAAATCCAGTACCCCCACAAGCCCCTGCTCTTTATAGCCTCTAAATGGCATTTCAGTTCCTATCAAGACGGGAATCAGGGGACGTGATTTTTTAATACGGTAGCAAAACAATGGAGGCCATTAATAGCTCAACGCCATGACAGCGCGCTCACCGATGATTTATGAGTTTGTGTATAATTTGATTATGCTATTAATTCCACTGATTACAGCTGCAGCGAGTGTGGAGAAGGTCACATCCAAAATAAATCTTCAACAACTCCCTCTTTCTCGTCACCTAACACCCTACCCCCCTTCACCCCACCGACATCCCCACAAAACAACTGCCTCCAACTAGTTATTTCTGTAATTAAAAAGTAATGTAACAAGAAGCACAAACAAGCTTCGGGCTCTAATGGCAACATCACGGCAGAGCTTCAATTAAATTGAACAGAGCCTTGTATAGACAGAGGCTTTTTTCATGCCGCCGGAAACGCAATGGTATGATATCCTAGTGTTTTCAGAGATAACAGGTTGAGATAGCTGAAGGCTGCAATCCATAATGAATTTCACTTTGCGAGTTAAGATGCTCTACTTTGTGTTATTGATATTGATCTATAAAAAGGATATTAAGGTAAAATAAAAAAAATGGACATTCTTAAAGCTACCTGGTACTATAAGTCTCAATTTGTGCAACAATATTGAACGCATACTAGTGTTCAAAAGTTTGGAGTCAGCAAATCTTTTAAATGTTTTTTTTCAAGTAAACAGTAAGATTGTGAAAAAGTGTCACATAATCCTTCAGAAATCAAATCTAACATGCTGATTTGGTGCATAAGAAACATTATTATTGTTAAAAACAGTTGGACTGCTTCATATTTTTGTGGAAAGAGTGATACATTTTTTTTTCAGGATTCTTTGAGGAACAGAAGGTTCAAGAGAACGGAATTTATTTACATTTAGACATTTAACAGACACTTTTATCCAAACCGACTTACAATTAAGGACAATGGAAGCAATCAAAATCAACAAAAGAGCAATGATATGCAAGTGCTATACAAGTCCAGTTTTAACTTACGCGAGTACTATTAGTGAGGTTTTTTTATTTGGTTATTTATTTTATTTTTTATCTATAATACATAAACGAAAAGATCGAATAGAAACAGAATAGCGCAAGCTAGTTTTAGAGGCCTTTTTTTACTTTTGTTAATTTTATACTAAATAAAAAGAAAAGAAATAGATAGAAAAAAAGAAAAGAGAAGCGAGTGTTATTTTTTTTTAAAGAAAACAAGCAGCAAATAAATAGAGTGCAACTCTAAAAGGGGCAAGTTTTTATTTTATTGTTTATAAAGAATAAAGATAAATAGAGAGTTCAGAGTTAGAGGTCAAATAAAGATTGAAGAGCTGTGTTTTTTTATTTTAAGCCGTATCCGGAAGATGGTTTGAAGGGGATTGCAGCTGCCGGATTGAGTTGGGAGGTCATACCACCATGAAGGGGGAAAAAAAAAAAAACCCATTTAATTTAAAAGTCTGAAAGTGATTTTGTGCCTCTTTGGGTTGGCACAATCAAGCGATGTTCACTTGCAGAACGCAAGCTTCTGGAGGGCACATATGTCAGAAGTAGTGAATTTAGGTAAAGGTGTGCAGAGCTAGTGGTTGTTTTGTAGGCAAACATCATTTCCTTGAATTTTATGCGAGCAGCTATTTTTAGCCAGTGCAAATTGATAAACAGAGTTGTGACGTGCATTCTTTTTGGCTCATTAACATTTTTTCTTGCTGCCGCATTCTGGATTAGTTGTAAAGGTTTGACAGAACTGGCTGGAAGACCTGCCAAGATAGCATTGCAATAGTCCAGCCTGGACAGAACAAGAGCTCGAACAAGGAGTTGTGAAGCACGTTCTGAAAGAAAGGCCTGATCTTCCTAATGTTTTATAAAGCAAATCTGCAGGACCAGGCAATTTTAGCAATGTGGTCTGAGAAAATCAGCTGATCATCAATCATAACTCCAAAGTTTCTGGCTGTTTAATCGGAGTATTTTGCAAAGACCCTTTCAAAATCACGCCCTACAGCTGATGTTTTCTTAAAATGCATTTAGATTGATCATAAAATTCAAGATATGGGGACAGAAAATTTATACATTTATATAATTTCATATAGTTAATCAGTATCACACAGAGTGCGGTAAAAATTGCCATGATTACAAACGTAATATAGATTTTTTACTACAGTTCAAAATACTAGAAGTTAATTAAGAGACTTGCATTTTAGACACCATATGCTTGTTTTTTTGCTCTAATTATTTTTCGCAACAAAATAATCCCCAACACAGCTACCCCGCGTTTTTGCATCTCTGGGCAACATGACGGGTTTCGTTCCTGAATGATCATCGTTTAAATGATTCTCGGTTAATCGCAATGACTCACTAATTAACAGACTTGCTGCTGCCTGACCTACCTGTGGTTCTAAATTTCACATTGAACAAGTTTGAGGAGACCACACAAGAACACAACTCAGCAAAATATCGTCTAATTATCGTTAAAATCACAGAAAATATCGGGTTAATATTTTTTGTCAATATCGCACACCCCTAGTTGAAGGTGATGGTCCTTCATCCAGCAAGAAATGTCTGTTAGACAAACTGAGATCAGAGCAGCTTTCGTCGGATCATCAGGATGGAATGAGAAATAGAGTTGAGTGTCATCAGCATAGCAATTATAGGAAAAGCCATGCTTCTGAATGACAGAACCTAATGATGCCATGTAGACAGAGAAGATAAGTTGTCCAAGAACTGAGCCCTGAGGCACCCCAGTACTTAGATGTTGTGACTTGGACACCTCACCTCTCTAAGGACCTATCTGAGAGATAAGACTCGAACCACTGAATTTGAAACATTTTTTTTTGTAACAATGCAGACGTCTTTGCTTTCATTTTTTGATCTATTTAATTCAACCTTGCTGAATAAAATAATTAATTTCATTGAAAAAAAGTTTGAAAGGTAGTGTAACTAATATATAACAATATATAAGAGAATAATACATTTGAAAGTGAATGAAATATAATTAAAACCAAATTATAAATATCTTATATATAATTATTGATGAATTTAAACCCCATTTATGCACAAGACGCACCACGCACTCCTTCTGTTTAATTAAATTCGTATGTCCCTAAATCCTAAAATATGCAGAAACTTTAATGTATTCAATTTGTCCACACTGTGTGTTTGTGAAATGCGTCCCTCAATTGTTCACAAGTGGGAAAAAATGGAGTCCAAAATCCTAGTCATTGTTTTAAAATGTTTAGGTATGACAAATATTCGGAAAACCAAAGCATGTGAGACCTGGAGGATTTTTTTCCCCCCCCCTGAAGAATAGTGGGCCGTTTAACTGCTCAGGAGGGACTTGTGAACAACTTGTGAAACTCATTATAAAACAAAAAAAGTTGTGAATCATTCAAGTAACGGCAACAAGGTAAAGTTCCCACAGCATTGTGAATAATTTAATGGGATGTGTTCAATAAAAACATGAACGATTATAATTGTGGTGTTTGTCTGTACATTAGGGCTGAACGATTAATTGCATTTCCGATAATATCGCAATATGAAAAAACGCGATTACACTCGGTCACGTGACACACCCAGAGTAATATGTGTGTTCGAGGCTTTAAGATCTATGGGTTTAGCCTATGACACAAGTACAGGTGAGAGAAATCATAATGAGACTCCGCGCTCTCTAATCTTCGTTAACTTTGATGTCACACCTATTGGTCTAAGCAGCGCTGCTTCAAGTTGAGTGCGGGCCATCAGCAGAAAAAGAAAATGAATAAAACAGTAAACAGCCAAAGGACATAATTAGAATGGGAGATGGATCGGTTTGTGAAAGTGAAGAGAAAGTCACAGATGAAGTCGCACAGAACCAGGCAGGTGCTGGTCATTCAAAAACTAAATGCAGAAAATATTACGAGGCATATCTTGCTCTCGGCTTCACTCAATGTGTCTATACCGGACGCTACAGTTGTGCGTCACGGGCCACCACAACACTCTACCACTAACGCTACAAAGCGAACCGTTTTTGCAAATCATCTGAAATTTGTTTCAGTACGTCATAAATAGAACAAGGTATCAGTTTAATGTCGGGTTTTGTTGTGTCGCGTCGCATCCAGTGTACACAGCATCACTGATCATAGGGTCTACAGTAATCAAAGAGTATAGGTCTTCTAGACTCAGAGCCGCAGTACTTTTACTTGAGTATTGTACTTAAGTACAGTTTTTGAGTATCTGTATTTTACTTGAGTATTATTTTTTCTGGGAACGTATGACTTTAACTTCACTACATTTAAAAGACAAATATCATACTTTTCACTCCACTACATTTCCATCAAGATCCTCGAAGTAGAAAGTCGTTACAATGTAGCAGCTTTGAAAGTGAGATTTTTTTTTCAGACAGTTTATCAGTAATCACTCTTGGGGCTGCATGAAGAGATTTCCCAGCATTTTTTAAAACACTGACCAGTTACAAATGTGATATTTATTTACAACAATTCAATAATAAGAAGTTAATATTGTGGTATATATTAGACACAATATTGTCTGATTTTGCTAAATTGTGTACGTGAAAATATTACGTATAAAGCCAAAGAAGAACTGTTGTGCGTCTCTTAATAAAACACAATAGGTGTTGGACTTGAAGCAGCACTGCACAGCCTGTTCTGTGTGTGACATCAAAGTACTTTTAGAGCCCCCCCCAAAAACATTAGACAGCATTTTTTAAAATTTTGTTTTGATGTCAAATAAGCCTTGCAGTTTTGCTTTTTTGTTAAAGCAGTGTAGCTGTTGTAAAGTTATACAGCTACAGCTGTGTTGCTGGATTAAAGCAGGTTTTGATTTGTCTTTGTTCCTTATCACTCTGTATTTACAGGATTTCATTGTCCACTCTGTTCAAATGTGGATGAATGGGTACACATAGATGTGTCCAGAGCTGTGTCCAGAGCTGTGTGAGATCACTACCATCCAGCTTTTGTGGGGGTGGGTAGGGGTGTTAATTTTTTTGTTTTGTTTTTTCCCCATAGGTTTTTAAACATTCTAAAAGCTCTTTATTCCAAAGATATTACAAGCTAGTCAGTGTATTCAGTAGTTGTAATGTATTCTAAGTTGCTTCAGAATATTGCAAGTATTACGTACAACAATAAAACATGCATTGACATAAAAAAGGAAATTTACTTTGGGTACTTAAGTACTTTTAAAAGCAAGTACTTCTGTATTTTACTTAAGTAAAAATCTGTCTTTAAAACTTTTACTTGTAATGGAGTAATATCTGACCAGCAGTATCTGTACTTTCACTAAAGTAATGGAGTTGAGTACTTTGTCCCGGCCGTTGTCTATCCTCTTTGACTGTATTTTGCCGCTCGTTCCATGTTATGCACACAGTGTTTAATGTCGTTGGCGGGAGGAAGCCTGTGTGTGGTCATGTGCATGCACCCACAAAAACTAAATAAATAAGAGAGAATAATAATAATAATATACTTCTAATACGAAAGTTATTCTCTATGCTTTTTTTCAATGTTTCAAGTGATGCAGGTGTCTTTTCCCCTGTAGGTTTTTTACATTTAAAAAAGCATTAATTTTTCATAATGTTTAGTGAAATTATTTGGTAGTCTGAGGTGGGATGGGGATTCGGGAAAGGGGGGGGGGCAGATTTTTTTTATAGGTTTAAAGAGGGGCGCGACCAAAAAGTTTGAGAACCACTTGTTCTAAAGTTAACGAGACATGTTTATTTCAGTCCACGGTAACATATGTTTATTACAGTGACTTTGAATTACCTAAAGTTGTGTGGTAAAGCAACAGATTTTTTTTTTATATTTCTGCAATCTACTTTAGTTTTAGATTTGTTACTGACATTCATATTAATGTTTACACCAAAAAAAAAAGGCTTATTTGTCAGTGCTTATGTATCATACTTGAAATATTACATGCTTACAAGGTTGGTATTGCAACAACATCAGTCAAGATCGTGATTGTAGTTGTTACATAAAAATTCATTCATACCATTCATGCATCACATAGTTTAATTCACATCATAACATTGGCCTGGCCCCCACTGGGCATACAGAAAGGAACTTTATGGTTTAATCTAATCTAATAAGTTGTTGGTCATACTATACAATGATTAGGCTGTCGTGTTGAATAATAACAGAACATAAAGCGCTTTAAAAAAAATTTTGCATATTAAATCGCATTCGCAATATTGGTAAAAAAAAAAAAAAAAAATTTGCAATTAGAGTATTTTCCAGAACGTCGTTCGCCGCGTACTGTACATGAAAACGATGACATTTTTTGACCAATTTAAATGCAAAAACATCAAATTCCAATGGGTTCACATACTTATTCATGCCATTGTAAATAAAAAATAAATCGAAATGAAGTTACAAAAACTAAATAAATAAAAGGGCCATTCTACTATTTTTGTTTGTTTGATGAGAACCCAAAAATTACAGCTCACCCTCTTTAAACAAAAGAACAAAACATTTTGCGCAATTTCTCAGCAGATAGTCAATAATGGGCCGAAATTTAAGCCATTAATCTAAAAAATCTTGAATGCATCCCTTGTGACCTGTTAGATTTCAGTCTATTAAACAAAAGGAAGAAAAGCTTGACTCGCTTGATTAAAGCAACACAACACAACAACAACAACAACAAAAAACCTGATGCCACATTTGGACATGCTGCTCCTCCTCAAAAGCCAAACCAGGTTTGGGAGGGGGGAAAAAAAGTAGTGCCGATGGGAGGCCCCCAAACGTTTTATTAGCGTTCTGTGTGCGTCGACAATAAATCCCCTTACCGTGCAGGAGATGCTAAACAAACAAAATTACCCCACACAGCAAAGACCACTTACTGGTCAGGTTCATTGCCTGCAAATTCGCTTGTAATCTAGGGTGCTGGAAGCCGAGTGGGGGGCTAATGGTTGGCCAATAATTAAAAGAAAACAAAGCGCCATGCTGGCTGGCAGGCCTTTCTCTGCGAAAATTAAATCCTGTTTGGATCTGAATAAATTAAATGTTTATTGCTCCCCGAGAACACACGGTAAAGGGGGAGGAAAACGAATGACAGAGGAAACGCCACGTATGAGGGAATGCTGCAAAGACAATCATCGGCTCTAATTAATGCATTTCCCCGTCCTCTCAATCTGTTTCTGTTTGACTGTTGTCTGATTGGAGCACCGCGATCGCAGGTGCAAATCATAACCTGTCACGGCCAAATGTGTTTACCGGGCTGAATGGATCACGCCAGCTCCAAAAAACATCCCGGCGACTGAGATGGGGGAACCGGAACGGAGCGCGGAAGACAGAAGATGACAGTCAGAGTGCCAAAGGTTATTTAGAAATTAAAAAGTCTCTGCTGTCAAAACTTGAGGGATAATGCGGGTGAGGACGGTAAAGCATTTCATCACTATATTAGCGGAGCTGCTCGCTGATCTGTGAATAACTGAGAGAGTGAGCATTATTGAGTTTGCACCTCCATCTATCCATCTATCACCTGCAAGCAGGTATCAGCGTGATGAATGAACCCGCCTCCCTCGCTTGCTCTCGCCTTCTGACTTTTGTCTCTCAATCCCTCGCTTTTGTCCCCTCTGAGGTCCGTCTCTTTCCTCTTCTCCCCCACTCTTTGATCTCTTTTTCCTCCTGTCACTTCTCTCTGAAGTTCTTCATTTAAGCCTTTTAATTCTCTAGTAGACTCACCTGTATGCTCTGACATTCTGTAACTGTGTATGTAACTCACGTTAGCAAATGGCAGTGTATAAGTCGGTATACATTTTGTAATCAACTGTGAAATTGAAATCAATTGAAAATTGTTTGTACACCAATTTTTTTTTTCAGTTTCGTAGTGACTTTAAAGGAAGTTCACACAAAAACGCACATTTTGTCATCATTTAATCATCCTCATCTTGTTCCAAACCTGTTTGACTTTCCTTCTTCTGTAGAACATAAATGGAGATATTTTGAAGAATTCCAAGCTACTCTTTTCCATTTAAAGAAGCTTTTTTTATGCAAGTAATTATTTATTTTTAAAAAAGGTCCCAGGGTATCTGAAGAATTTTTCAAATCAAATTTAAGACCTTTAAAAAAACAATACCAATGCTGTATGTCCCTACAGAACAAGCCTATATAATCTCAAAATAAATCATGTAACTCAGATTAAACAGGCAGCAAAACAGGGTAACTGCAAATTTAAAATAATCAAGACATGTTTTATTCAGTATATACATAAATAATTAAATTGGTTTGTGTACTGTATACCAATATATTTGAATTTGCAGGGAACTGATATGGATTTTGGTGGTGTAATGTGTTTTAAAGGGGAAAAAAAGCAATAACTAGGGTATGTGCTAATACTAGTCAAAACTATTTAAATAATGTTCTTAGTCTTTCCTTCCTTTCCTGAGCTGAATTAAATGCCAAACAGAATATTGTGTGACCAAGATACCAAAAATGAAAAGATGCACCAGTTTAACAATCACATTAGACCACATCATGATTTTTGTATAGCCCTCCCCATATTTAAGACCTCTTAAAACGATAATTAAGACTTGTGTTATATAAATATAGATATTTAAGACTTTTTATGACTTACATTTGATAAAAACCTGAATTAAAGATATTTTAAGCACTTTTAGGACCCATCAAGGTTCCCAGGTCAATATTGCACACTGAGTCCAAGTCTTCTGAAGCCATGCAAATAGCTTTGTTGTTATCTGCTATGTTTTCTAGGCTATGCTTTCATGTCATTTGTGCATGATGACCCAAATAACTTTCTCTATATGGAAAAGAGCTACCAGGGCATTCTTCAAAATGTCTACTTTTGTGTTCTACGGAAGAAAGTCATTCAGGTATGGAATGACATGAGGGCGATTACATTAGCATTTGTAGGTGAACTATTTCTTTATCAAACATGGCCTTTCCCCTTTTTTTGAGATGCATTTTACAACATCCATTTTGTAAACTATCATTGACCATTAAAAAAAGGTGTTGAATCTTCAATTTTAAAATGAAGTTACGGAGAAAGATAAAGTCCAAGACGCCCCCCCCCGCGCGAGGCACAACTGTTTCTTGCGTTCCCTCCGCAGATGACGGACAGCTTGCAGGTGGGTTCATGCCTCAGTGCGCTAGCATGCTTATCTGAATGTCAGCAAGGGTGATTAGTGGAAAACTATGGAAATCAAAAATGCTAATTAATCTGCCTCACAGACGAGGCGCATTAAAATTCGCAGATCTCTCAGATGAGACACGCCAAGCTTAAATTTTGAGGTGGAGGGTTAAGTTGCCTTTATGTGGAATTATGATAAAATCGTATTACTGAACATGATTACATAACAGCAAAAACTGTTCAGAAACTTCAGACGACACAAACGCAAATTTAATAGACTAATATGAAATATTGATGTCTATCTGACACGTTTACATTGTAAGCGACATTTGGCAATTGCTCTGATATTATTGGCCTGATCTATTTCAGCAAATCAGCTATACAACCTTATTGACGTAAACAGACTTTTTTCTAAGAGCAGATCTCAAAGTAGAGATTGGAGTCATATGTGCATTTTAGATAAACACTCGACTGCTCTGCTCGCCTTTGGGGAGATGTTCTCTGTAACCTGGCCTGACGCCAGCTCATGGTTTCTGTGATGATGATTCCTCTCAGCGGCACGCGGCTGAAGACTGCTCGTCTCCAAGTGCCACCGTTTCACAGCACTGCTCCCAGGCAGACTCAAAAGTTGCACAAAGCAAACACTCTTCGGTCCTGCGGAGCCTGAACCTCCTCAACGGCCTGCTTCCTCCCTTCCCCTTCAGAGCTGAGAGTATGTGATTTGTAAAGACCGTAGAGTTGAATATTAAGGGGTATATACAGTGGGGCAAAAAAGTATTTAGTCAGCCACCAATTGTGCAAGTTCTCCCACTAAAAAAGATGAGAGAGACCTGTAATTTTAATCATAGGTATACCTAAACTATGAGAAACAAAATGAGAAAAAAAAAAAATCCAAAAAATCACATTGTATGATTTTTAAAGAATAAATTGGTAAATTCCTCTGTAAAATAAGTATGTGGTCACCTACAAACAAGCAAGATTTTCTGGCTCTCACAGACCTGTAACAAACTTATTTAAGAGGCTCCTCTGTCCTCCACCAGTTACCTGTATAAATGGCATCTGTTTGAAAAAGTATATCAGTATAAAAGACACCTGTCCACAACCTCAAAACAGTCACACTCCAAACTCCACCAATGGCCAAGACCAAAGAGCTGTCAAAGAACACCAGAAACAAAATTGTAGACCTGCACCAGGCTGGGAAGACTGAATCTGCAATAGGTAAGCAGCTTGGTGTGAAGAAATCAAATGTGGGAGCAATTATTAGAAAATGGATGACATACAAGTCCACTGATAATCTCCCTCGATCTGGGCTCCACGCAAGATCTCACCCCGTGGGGTAAAAATGACCACAAGAACTGTGAGCAAAAATCCCAAAACCACACGGGGGACCTAGTGAATGACATGCAGAGAGCTGGGACCAAAGTAACAAAGGCTACCATCAGTAACACACTGCGCCGCCAGGGACTCAAAATCCTGCAGTGCCAGACGTGTCCCACTGCTTAAGCCAGTACATGTCCAGGCCAATCTGAAGTTTGCTAGAGAGCATTTGGATGAACCAGAAGAGGATTGGGAGAATGTCATAGGGTCAGATTAAACCAAAATAGAACTTTTTAGTAAAAACCCAACTTGTCGTGTTTGGAGGAGAAAGAAAGCTGAGTTGCATCCAAAGAACACCATACCTACGTGAAGCATGGGGGTGGAAACATCATGCTTTGGGGCTGTTTTTCTGCCAAGGGACCAGGACGACTGATCCGTGTAAAACGAAAGAATGAATGGGGCCATGTATCGTGAGATTTTGAGTGAAAACCTCCTTCCGTCAGCAAGGGCATTGAAGATGAAACGAAACACAACAATGATCCCAAACACACCGCCTGGGCAACGAAGGAGTGACTTCGTAAGAAGCATTTCAAGGTCCTGGAGGGGCCTAGCCAGTTTCCAGATCTCAACCCCATAGAAAATCTTTTGGAGTTGAAAATCCGTGTTGCCCAGCTACAGTCCCAAAACATTACTGCTCTAGAGGAGTTCTGCATGGAGGAATGGGCCAAAATACAGCAACAGTGTGTGAAAACCTTGTGAAAACTTACAGAAAACGTTTGACCTCTGCCATTGCCAACAAAGGGTATATAACAAAGTATTGAGATGAAATTTAGTTATTGACCAAATACTTATTTTCCACCATAATTTGCAAATAAATTCTTTAAAAATCCTACAATGTGATATTCTGGATTTTTTTCCCAATTTTGTCTCTCATAGTTGAGGTATACCTATGATAATTACAGGCCTCTCTCATCTTTTTTTGTGGGAGAACTTGCACAATTGGTGGCGGACTAAATACTTTTTTCCCCACTGTATTATCATGTTTTCTGTCCGAGTTCCACATTCGTTTTTGCCCAAATGTCATTATTTTTGAGTTTGAGTTTTTTAAAATATTTTATTTTATTTAAAGTAAAATGTTTTTATGGTTTTAGTTTGTGAAATGACCTGACAAAGTCATCTGCTCTATTTTGTAACAGTATCCTGTATAGTTTACCTGCAAAAGCATTGTGGGATTTCTCCTAGGCCGTACAGAGGGAACAGGAAGGGAGTGTTGCCGTAGCGACCCAAGCATCGTAGGAAGTGCTGCGTGGCCTTTAGTCCTTCCTCCGTAAGGGTCTGCTGCGTCACCATAGCGATGGAGTGCAGGATGAAGTCTTGCAGGTTCTCAGTGAGCTTCTTGTTCTTCAGGAACTCTCTAAATGGTTTCTCGGTACAGTCTACAAATAAGGACAATTTCAAATCTGTTACAGTGTAAAAGGATAATGAGACCTCCCACTAGGCCTGTCACTAATGAATGAAAAGCTTATGTATTTTCAAAATGGTTATTATTGCATGTTGAAATACACTGTAATAACATAAAAGCAGTAATTTACCTTATGTCAGTGTGACTTAAATTCAATACAGCTACATTTTTAAAGGCAACATGAAACAGCAATCAATTCAGTGGGCAATATCCACCTAATTTTGTAATGCGAAAGTAAGCCATTTTCTACGAATATGCGAAACTTCTGATTAATTTACTGGATTAGGTAAATAACAAGAAGAATAGCAAAATGCAGTAAACGGTCAAATTACTTGTGCTACAAAGCAATGTGGTCATGATTACAATAATAAATGAAAATAATATGATAAGAAATACCAGTTTGCAGTATCAAGCATAGCACACTGTTTTTGTACAGTTAAAATAACTGGAAGCGAATGAGACCTGAACCCTCACACATTCAAGTTACAAATGTCCTCACCTGTTCTAACATTAAAAATAGTTAACACGGATTGTTAACACGGAACTGGACATTTTTCAACTGGCATAAATTTGAGTACTGTTTCTATTGTGGTATTGTGGGAATTGGCTTTTTTATATTTATTGATGATTACTCATATTTGGCAAAAAGGTCTTCGATAAGCCATGGTAGGACATCCAAAAAATAAATTGTGTAAAAGAAAGTGCATAGATCAAAGAATACTCTTATCACAACCTAATTTTTGCTTGGATTAAAAATTGAAAAAAAAAAAACTTTTTTAATAAGTTTTTATTTTCTGTAGTTTTCTTAATCACTTTTCTGGAAATGTGTATGTATATTATCTATAATCTATAATTTTTCATTCAAATTCGTATGACATTGTGATTAATATTTAGAGGGAAATAATGTAAGGTGGGGCTTGATTTAATGCACTGCCATTTGATTGGATCGTGGATGTTAGGCTATTATATTATTGGTTAATAATATTTCCCTTGCACACACAGCCTTGCTTGGGTAGTAGGCAAAGAAATGTACTGACTTTTGCAGAAAATATTTGAAATATTTTTTCTTTAAAATAACATGCACTGATTAATTGTGCACAATAAGACAAAGAACATTCATTAAGAAATTTTGATTTCATGTTGACTTTAAGAACAAAATTCTCTACTTCACAGAGATTTCTATTCGGACCTGAAATCTACAGTAAATGTCTGCGATAGATCTCTGATGTTCCATGTTCCAGAGAGCTGCAGGGAAACAAACACATGGGGTCATACCCTGGTACTCCTCTGGGTGCTGCTCAAAGTCCAGACAGAAGGTAAGAAACTTCATCAGCATGCGTTTCTCAATCACAGTCAGCTGCTTACTGGCAAACACATCCGCCCGTGAACACGGTACCTTCAGGGGAGGAAGAAACAGGACAGTGCAGGTTAAAGTACTGACATGTATGTGCATATATTAGTGCATACACAAATACACATATTACACACAATCAGTAAAGAGGAGGAAGTAACAATTGCGAGAAAACGGCTTACCTTTAGCCCTGAATTACTCACACAGATGGATTGTGCATTACAATGCTGCATTTATTATTTTTAGTGAAATGAGAAACACCTTTTGCGTCAATGCTCTTATCAAGTACATTAGCAAATAGAAATGGATAAATCAAGCAGCAAATCAATTTAATCGTTTTATCTTAGCTGAACTGCTCTAATAATTCTGAATCAGGATGCTTCATATTAGACCTAAAATATAATGCAGTCATGAGGAAAACATGAAGAACTCAGAATTTTGGATTGGGAAGGAAAAATAACATAAAATATAATAATCATTGCGACCCTACATAGGACAAGCAGTTTGGAAAAATGGTCGCATGGCAAAAACATCAGTTAATGCTAAATATCAATTGTCCTTTTGAGCATTTTTACATTTATTTGATTCTGTTAATAGGATTCACTGAAAAAGATCAGCTCCATACCTGCTCCACTTTTCCATTTCTATAGGTGAGGATGTGGCCGATGTTCTTGAACTCTGCGTAACGGCTCACATTAGATTTGATGAGCAGATCCACCAGTGCACCACGTGAATACATCAACTTTGAAGGGGGTCAAAGAGAACACTATAAATTTCATTTCATTGCATTCTAAGTTCATTTAAAGCTAGAAGCCAGACTGCGATCACTACGTGATGGTGTTAGAAAGTCATTTTAATCGTTTGAAGCTAGGGATGCAATGGTGAGAAAATTTTCCCACCGATTAATAAACTTGTGACAACATCGATATTACAGATTACACCACACATTTTACAAGATATCTTTCACAAAACGAATGCTTGAAAATGGTGGATTCATTATTGTTCTTAAAACCACAACAACAATACAATAGTACACTGTAAACGTGTACAGTAGTGTCTGATGTTGTGCTATGCTAATTTAGAAGCATGAGCTTAGTTTGACAACAGGTATATGTTCAGTTTTATATGTTGCCTTATTCATTCAGCAATTGCTGTTAATCAAATCATTGTTACCAAGTAGCATGTTAGAATTTACTGAATTAGCTAGTTACAGCTAGTTACGTTTCTACTACTAAAAATAATGATAATTTTAAGTGTGATCAAAATGCATGAGTTAGCTTACTCTAATATTTCAATTAACACGTATGACAAAAAAAAATCTGACAGCTCTGAACTTTGAATTTCTTAACTCACATCACTCGGGTGGCAAGTAATCGCTGTATGGCTGTACAAACGAGTAGCACAGACTACCGCGGCAAGCCTATTTGAAGCATTTATTCACACATACAGGTGTAAACGTGAAGTTAATGACAGAGCATTTACTATTTCTATACCTTTAGGTGTCAGAATGCTTGTTTTTCGGTAAATAAAGCAGTTATTGGTTTCCTATTACTTTCTTTTTATCTTATATTCTGATTATCATATTTAATACAAACCTTGGAGACAAGGTCAATGTTGAATCTGCGTCCCTCTTTTACCAACTTTTGATATGTTATCTTCTTTTCCACCTCTACAGGTGGATCTGCTGGGCTGCTGATCAGCTGCGACTCTTTCTCTTCCTGTGATTGGCTGGGTTCTGAAATGTCGGATGTATGCTGCTCCTCCTTTGGCTCAGAGACTTCGTGCTCCTCGTTCGGCGTCTTAGCATCGGATGCTGTGGCGTCATCACCCGTAACCGTGTCCTGAGCCTCTGTAGAGTCACCGTTGGTCTCTTCTGATACAGTCTCAGCATTCACTGGCTGAAAGCTTGTTAACGGGGCCTTCGTTTCCTCTTCTTCCTCACTATAAATGACAAACAATAAATAGCATTTTGACGCTCTTTGATGTTGTGTGACAGATCGCTTTAGCCACCTCAGTTCGAGCGGCACATGAACCGTTCTTCTCCTCCTCTTTACTACTAGTTATAGAACCAAATAAGCATACATGAACACGAGAAGCTATGTTGAAAGAAAATGAAAGAATTATTGAAACGTATCTTGTGTCTCATTTAATCGCTCAATCAATGTTTCCGCAACAAAACAGCTTGGAAAAATCATGCCACATAACGTTGCACTTACCTCAGGAAAGACATTCAATGTCCGTCAGGCATCATAGTTGGGCCAGAAAAAGATCCAAAGGAGAGTGGATTTTCTAAATTAATGCACTATATTACATATTCATAATATTTTTACTTAACCTGTTCTTCAATATTTAATGTATGTCTGAATAATCTGTCAAGACAACAAGTTTTTTTATTAAAGCCATGATTTAAATGGTTAGATTTCCTGAAAACAGCTGGAGTAGAAAGATAATTGGATCATTAAAAAGTTATTATTATAAAATGCGCAGTATGTGCAAATTAAATGTTTGTATACAAATCAGTTGTTAATTTTGACCTTTAATATAGTAATGTTCCAACTGATAGAGATCCTTGTATAGTTTACAGCATTAACAGAGATATTTTTTTTCCTTGAGAACAACTGCCATGTATTGTACATGATATATATCTAAATGAATCAATATGAATAAAATTGAATCAAGATCGGAATCATCTGAATCAAATCGTAAGCTTGCAAAAATAATCGAATCATGCACTTTGTGTCAATAACCATGTCTAATTTGTATTGCATGTTACATTAAGGGAACAATTGCAATTTCCTCTTGGTCTATGTCCTGACAGTCATTTTAAAATATCTTTCTGACACTGTACACCTTGTGGTGGACTTACATTTTTTATCTTGAAGTTCAGCCACATTATTATTATTATATATATTCAGTCATCAAAAATATAATTCACAATTGTTAGTGAGAAAACCTCATATTAAAACATTTAGAATTGAAATGCTTAGGATTTTATGAAGAATTGCATAGATGTGCAACATTGGGTGATGTTTATTATTGATTCTATTTATTATAATTAACTATCTGCCTTTTTAGTGCTTTTTGCTTTAATATTGAAGTGAAATTTAAATGATCCTAGAAGTCAATTCAGTTAGTTTGTTATGCAGCATGTTTATTATTCTGACATGTTGCACAATACCTTAAAATATCCCCCAAAATTTTATTTTAAAATTCAATGAAATTAAAAGCAAATGTGCATTCAAGAGACGAAACACACAGGCTCTGCCATCATAAATTTGTGAAGGACCAATTTTAGACTGTGTGAGTTGTAAGTGAAGAACAATTAATACTAACCTGGCATAACAGAAAACTTCTAAGTTGGAAATAGAGGAATCGACGGCGCTGAGAGGCACCGCATCCTCTCCCTCATCAATCAAGCTCCTCCATACTTGCTCCAACTCTGTGATCTGTACCTCCTGCTGATTCTGAGAACACACATTATAAACCAAAATCAACCACTGGCTACAAAACCACAAGGTGACCCACTACTTAAAACTGCTAAAAGTAGTATCAGTTAAAAAAAATGTTATTCAGTTGATACAATTTACATAAACTTGTATCCGAGTGAAAATGATAAAAATAAATTACCTTATATTCCTCAATCCATGACAGTAGGCCATTGAACGTGAAGCTTGCCCAGTTTCCAGCATAGTAGTTCCTTCTGTAAAATGAAAAAAATTATCATTTATTCAACATCATTCAAGTGTTTGTTGTTGCTCCACTTTTGTAAGTCATTTTGGATAAAGGCATAAACGTAAATGTTTACATAGATCACATTTCATTGACACTGAGCATCAAACTCCACTTCACTTGAAGGTACAAAACAGAAAAAAGCAAAACTGCCAAGCAATACATCTGAGTTTTAAGGAATCTTCCGGTCTATTAGTGTCTTGTGTAGTACCTGTCTAAATGCAGAACGCTCTGTCCGACTCTGGAGCAGGCTGCCGCAATGACAGACTCAGTGAGGCCTGCGAAATGAACACAGACAGAAAGCATTGTCACCGACCACCATTGTGATCTCTCTCTGAATTGAAAGTTTCCCTCAATTTGCGAAATGCGTGCCATTCCATGCACACATCGCTGAAATAGCAAAGCAGTCCAACTGCTTTTACAATTACGTTGACGCAAAAAGCATTAAAGCTCACTGAAGGCTTATTCACTTTAACTGCTGCGGATACGTCCAGTAAGAAACAGCAACTCGGCATAAGGACAACTACACATCTAACAATATTGTATTTCATTCAATCTTTCATCTCCCAATTCTTATAAAGTATATATGTCACTAGATTTTAACATTGCACTGAAAAGTAAATTATGTTGCCACAAGTATGTTGCCGGTGAACCAATGGTGCATCAGATAGTTTGTATGAGGGCACAAATGACACTCAAATTTCAGAAATAAAAAAAAATTCAATTAATAAAACGAAAAATGGCTTAATCAATGGATAAATCAATTAAATAATTCATTATGTGCAGATCAAAATCACTTAAAACACTTAAGACCAAAACTACAAAATTAACCAATTACTATTATATAAATAATGATATATCAATGAACATTTTAATTTCTTTTTTTTTGTATATAAAGTTTTAAAGTTATGTTAACAAACACAACCAAAAAGGGTAACTAACATAGAATAACAAAATTACACAAAATTATTTTAATTTCTGATTAATTTCATAATTATTTGTATATTAATATATGCTAATTTTTTTTTCATTTTGTGTTTTTATTCTCTTTATATGGTTTTTTTGTTTATTCTTTATAGTATTATTTTTAGATGATCAAATTCCATCTATTTATCCACATTTCTCCAACAATCAGTGGGCGATTTTTCAATGCATTGATTGATTTACATTGAAACTAAACTATTAAAAAAAGTTAATTGAAATAAAGCTGTTAAATGAAATAAATGTTGATTGAAATAGCGCTGAAATGAAAATAAATATATTACAAATATAAGAAGAAACTAAATTAAAAATGTGAAATGTTGCCTTATATTTATTTTTACATCCAGTTTGAAAGCATAAAACATAATGGAAATCAAAAACTGAAATCAAAATAAATGAAACCTAATAGTAAATATATATATAAAAAAAATCATGAAAATGCAAAAATGGACAAATGACTAAAAAACCTAAACACTACAATAACTTTCTCAGTTGATTTATCAATTTTTTAACTGATTTAGCAATTTCCCATTTGGACCACAATACATCTGGAGCGAACCAAAAAAACCTGTGTACCGCCACGAAAAAGAAGAAAATGTAGTAATAACTACCATATAAGCAAGTGGAATATGACTGTTTTTGCACAGTTTATGAAACTGCAAGCAACATGAATCTGGCAATGCTAAAGGCTGCTGATGCTGCACAGTATTTGGACAGTCATTTACATAAGGTAAACATTTCCCGGATAACTTGCTGACTATTAAAATTAAGTGCTCGTACAAGCTCTAACTAAAGCCAAAGTACCAATGGATTCAATTGGTATATTTACTAGCATTCATACTGCTTGAGCTGAGGTTTACATACTTCGCAAAGCTGCACTAAAAAGGCAGAGGGAACGCGTGGGGTCCCTGAGAGCAAGATTGAGCAGCACCGGGGCTGAAAACAACTCCATTAACCCGCTGAAGCGTTCCTGTCCCTCCATCTTTCTTCTTCTTCATCTGGCCTTGCACAGCCCCATCTCACACACACAATGGAAAAGTGATTTATTTCGAGCAGGCCCGTCGTATCTTTCCTAGAACTGGCTATTTCACTGATGGAGAATCCTGGGATTCCAGACACACACATGTGACCAAAAACCTTTGTCCAAATTTAACAGCATGACATCAACCCTGTTGACTTTCATAATTCCTGATTTATCACTGCATGTGATTGTAAAATCAAATAAAAATGTTCATCTTCATAATCTTTTATTAAAATTTCACTCTGTTGAAAAATAAATAAATAAACATTTTCAACCCCTCCTGTCCTCTATATTCCTGTGTATAATGCCAAAATACACAATCCAATTCCTATTGGATAAAATCTGGTCCCACAGAATTGGTAATAGGATTGTGATATCGTTAACATTTTACAGCATCACATCCAAATTTGATGTCCAAATTTAATAGCATGCCATCGAAATTCACCATGTTGAATCTCATAATGCGTGTTCCTTAATTTATTGTGCGGATACATCAAATTAGATCTTGAAACATTTACTATGTAATTATTACTAGTGCATCTAATAGTGCATCCTTATGTGCATTACAGTGACATCATTTCAAAAAGTCACCTGAATTGAAAAAACCTAATTATATTATTGGAAAAGAATTACATTAATTAATTTCGTCTGTTTATAACAGATGCATCTCAATTACGCTCCTACCAGATCAGCAACTGTGCGAGGAGCCTCAATATAACTGTCCAGATAATACTGAAGATGTTTTTTTTTAAAAGTGTAAATAACCTCTGGCCGCCATCATTTAATGCCATTTATCCTATCCAGTATTGATTTTTCCACATCATGTTTGCTAAATTTAGCGAACATTCCAAATGGATTCTATCTCTGCACCTTGAAAATCATTTTTCGGTTATTTATAGTCGAGGCTGAGGGAGCGAGGGAAGGACTGTGTGTGTGTGTGTGTGTGTTGTGTGTGTGAGAGAGAGAGAGAGAGGAGAGAGGGAGGGCAGGTCACTTCTTACACTCCACCCATTTAGGTCACCCATCACTCATCTATCTCTCTTCACACACAAACCATGCTGTGTATCTGTGGGAAGGGTAAAGGGAGAGTCAACCTAAAGGAAAATTCTGCCATCTTTACTCACCCTCCTAGTTCTGAACCTGTATGCACTTTCTTCGCGACAAAAACACCAAAAGGAGAAGAAACTCAGAGCTGCTTTTCTTTAATAAATAAGGGAACAAGCATACAAAGTGGTCCATACAGCTATTGCTCTATATTTCAAGTCTTCTGAAGTCGTATGATGCTCTGTGTGAGGAAAAGCAAAAATTAAGATTCACTAAATGAAATCGCTCCCGTATGCCATAACTCTCAAAATTCATTCTTATTCAGCACAAACAGTGTACAGGGGCATCTCAATAAATTATAATGTTGTGGAAAAGTTAATTTATTTAAGTAATTAAACTCAAATTGTGAAACTTGTGTATTAAATAAATTCAGTGCACACAGACTGAAGTAGTTTAAGTCTTTGGTTCTTTTAATTGTGATGATTTTGGCTCACATTTAACAAAAACCAACAAACAATCTCAACAAATTAGAATATGGTGACATGCCAATCAGCTATTCAACGCAAAACACCTGCAAAGGTTTCTTGAGCCTTCAAAATGGTCTCTCAGTTTGGTTCACTAGGTTTCACAATCATGGGGAAGACTGCTGATCTGACAGTTGTCCAGAAGACAATCATTGACACCCTTCACAAGGAGGGTAAGCCACAAACTTTCATTGCCAAAAGAAGCTGGCTGTTCACAGAGTGCAGTACCCAAGCATGTTAACAGAAAGTTGAGTGGAAGGAAAAAGTGTGGAAGAAAAAGATGCACAACCAACCGAGAGAACCGCAGCCTTATGAGGATTGTCAAGCAAAATCGATTCAAGAATTTGAGTGAACTTCACAAGGAATGGACTGAGGCTGGGGTCAAGGCATCAAGAGACACCACACACAGACGTGTCAAGGAATTTGGCTACAGTTGTCATATTCCTCTTGTTAAGCCACTCCTGAACCACAGGCAACATCAGAGGCGTCTTACCTGGGCTAAAGAGAAGAAAAACTGGACTGTTGCCCAGTGGTCCAAGTCCTCTTTTCAGATGAGAGCAAGATTTGTATTTAACTTGGAAACCAAGGTCCTAGAGTCTGGAGGAAGGTGGAGAAGCTCATAGCCCAAGTAGCTTGAAGTCCATTGTTAAGTTTCCACAGTCTGTGATGATTTTGGGTGCAATGTCATCTTCTGATGTTGGTCCATTGTGTTTTTTGAAAAAAAATGTCACTGCACCCGTTTACCAAGAAATTTGGAGCACTTCATGCTTCCTTCTGACCAGCTTTTTGAAGATGCTGATATAATTTTCCATAAGGATTTGGCACCTGCCCACACTGCAAAAGCACCAAAAGTTGGTTTAAATGACCATGGTGTTGGTGTGATTGACTGGCCAGCAAACTTACCAGACCTGAGCCCCATAGAGAATCTATGGGGTATTGTCAAGAGGAAAATGAGAAAAAAAGAGACCAAAAAATGCAGATGAGCTCAAGGCCACTGTCAAAGAAACCTGGGCATCCATACCACCTCAGCAGCGCCACAAACTGATCAAGCCATGCCACGCGAATTGAGGCAGTAATTAAAGCAAAACGAGCCCCTACTAAGTATGAGTACATGTACAGTAAATGAAACATACTTTCCAGAAGGCCAACAATAAACAAAAAAAATTGTTTTATTGGTCTTATGAAGTATTCTAACTTGTTGAGATAGTGAATTTGTGGGTTTTTGTTAAATGTGAGCCAAAATCATCACAATTAAAAGAACCAAAGACTTAAACTACTTCAGTCTGTGTGCATTGGATTTATTTAATACACGAGTTTCACAATTTGAGTTGAATTACTGAAATAAATGAACTTTTCCACGACATTCTAATTTATTGAGATGCACCTGTACAACATGACTGGTTATAAGACCCACAGCAAACCAGAAGTGTTAGGCATCACTGATGCATCTTGACTAACTGATGCATCTTGACAATTTTTCTGATTTTATCCATTAATATAAAAGTAATGTTTTGCCACAATTTTATCTTATTTTTATTAATTGAGGAATTGTGGTTTTGAAATCAAAATATTTGGAAACATTACAATTCGACACGTTGACTGAGTCAATTATAACAGTTAAGAGAAAACAATTATCTGACAGCATAACGGCACACCCTATTAACCACTACTATTGTACAAGACAAATTTGTACAATATTTCCATCATAAATCATGCATCTTTTCTGCTAAATATCATTTGTCATTTCAAGTCATTTGTTTTATGTTTACACCATGTTGACAACGTCATGTGTTCTATAACCAGATGGTTAACAAAGAGAATGTTACTATAATCTAGTTGTTGTTACGTATTTAAGTTGACTTGTTAAAACATAAAAAAAAAATTTAAATCATGAATCAGTCAAATGTTTTTTCAATCAAGATTTTATTTTTTTATTTTTTGCCAAATCGCCCAGCCCTAACTATATGGCTTTAGAAAGTTTTGAAAGTACTACTTTTATGGTTCTTTTTTAACCTTTTTGAAGCTTAAAGGGGATGTCTAATGCCATTTCATGCATTCTGACACATTTACACTGTTAAAGAGTTTGATTCTCAAACTACACATAGCCAAAGTTTCAAAAAAAGTGGCACATGACGGAGTATTTCCATGGCCCTGTATGATGTCATAAAGAGCGGAACGCTACGCAAAAGCTGCGTGTGCTCGTGACTCTTTAGCTCCGCCCATGGCACGCCTCCAGGAGCTCGACTGTTTTCGGAGAGAAGTGCTACAAGCTGTATCTGTCTTTTATAAATCTGATAAGACTAAAGACTCTTCAGAGATATGAAGTATGCAATATTACTCTATAGGTAGGTACTCAAGATTAACATGAGATTGGCAGAAACTGTGTGTCTGTGTGTTACATCCCTTTAACAGCCCACTGAATGCTTACATTGTACTGGAGAAGAGATTGTAATTTTTTTTGTAAGTCATTATAAAGGGGATACTTGTAGCCGACCTTTTTTGTCAGCCTAAAAAAACTGTAAGAACTTACTTAAAGCACCCCCTATGTTAATATTTCAATAATTTAACAACACATTCAAATGTTTACAGTTCTCTAATGTTGCTTCAATGGTCACACTGGTGTTTTAGGAACCCATTAAAGTTGAATATAATGTTATTATTATTATTGGTAACTAACTGGTGCACAATACTTTCCCAAATGCTTGCATTATGATATCAGGGCAGTGACATAATCTGACCCCTCAAAAAATATATCAAAATGGATTTTAATTCTGAAGTTAAAACCATGTTCCTCATAGAAGAGGTCTATTCAAGTCATTGTATATATGAAATGCATTTATTATTATTTATTTTTTTTGTAATTCTGAATTATTTAGTATGAGTATCACGTCAGCGACCCACAAACCAATCTGCAAATTTAAGCGGCAAAGAAAAATAAATCAGAATAAATTCATACCCCCTTAAAATGAAGCAAGTGTCAGCACTGGCCTAAATGAAATCTAGATGCAGATGTCTAACAGATAAACATCAAGTTTCAAAGTCATAAACCCCGTTACAATGATCACTGACAATCTACAAGCAGTCTGTGACTATGACGCCCATCGGAGGTCCTACTAACAATCAATTCCACACTAATGCTCAAGGGCCATGAGAAATCAATCACCTGAAAAGAGCACAGGGATATCTGTGAAGGTGTTCTGTAATCACATGACTGCTAATAGAGGCTATTCAAGCTAAAGGCACATGGGGTCCAAGCAAGATGAATAGTTACATTAACCCAGGCCGGTGAAATGGCTGGCTTGTTTTCTTCATTGCTGCTCTATTAGCGGCAGGTGAGGGAACAGCTCTGATTTAAGATGAACTAAACGTGCATCTCAGTCAGGCCTGTCAGCTAATGAATGCTGAGCCTGTAACAATGCTCTTCAGTAAAGGGTCTTGTAACTTCACATTTTCTGCATCCTTTAGCTTCTACAGCTGCTGTGCTTCAGTGTACATTCATCATGAAATACTGTTAAATAAATACAGTTACCAGTTAACAGATGGCAGAATAGCTGTCAGTGCATTAGTGCAGCAGCTCCAGATGAGAACGTCTCGGTTACGTGTGTAACCCTCGTTCCCTGAAGGAGGGAACGGAGACGTCACATCGGAGGACCGACGAATTGGGATCTTGCTTAGAGAGACCAATCCACTTCGAGTGTAAACAAAACGAGCCAATGCACATTGGCATGCGATTATTGCATCCAGCTGCTGCTGATCACAGCGTGAGTATAAGTAGGCAGCAGATGCAGCGCATATTCAGGTTTTCGCAGAGGAGCCGAGCCGATGACCCGGCCGCACAGTGGTGGTACAGGAGCTGTGGCGACAGGACGTGACGTCTCCGTTACCTCCTTCAGGGAACGAGGGTTTTCACATACGTAACCGAGACGTTCCCTGATGGAGGGAACGGAGACGTCACGTCGGAAGACCGACGAATTGGGATCCTACCAAAAGGCCACAGCTACCGCCCCTTCCAGTGTCCTGTGGAAGCCATCTACGCCCCTACTTTTTGGCATAGGCCAGGGCCTGCACAAGAGGACCAGCTACTGCTACTATGGCACTACCCACTGAGTAAGACTGGATCACACTGGGGAAACGCACCCGTTCTACTTGGAACAGGGACGTTTACGGAAGCTCCAACCTTCCCGAAGGAGTTTTTTTCGGAAGCAATAACATATGGACATTCCTTAGGTGCATATGGAAAAATGGAGGTGATTGAACCCTCTTGGAATGGAAGAAGTCTGCCGGGGAAACACGGGCTAAAGCCTATACCGTGGACTTTACACATATGAAATCCACTTAGGTCTTACATATGGAACCCAGCCTTCTACCGGTTCTCGAGGATTCAGCGAGTGAAGGCCTGGCGCCGGACGCTCCGCCACGTCTGGCTGCCGAGGGGACGGAGGAACTCAACAGGGTCTACTATATGGACTCTCTGGAGTGGTTTTGCAAGCCGACCCGAAGCCGGGGCCTCTCAGTGCTTCTACCGTTTGAGGTGAGAACACAGGAGGATACCGGCTCCACACGAAGGATATAGAATCTAGCGAACGTGTTGGGGGCCGCCCAGCCCGCAGCCCTACAAATATCTGTCAGCGAGGCGCCACGAGCCAGCGCCCAGGAGGATGCAACACTTTTAGTAGAGTGAGCTCACAACCTGAGCAGGCAGGGCACACCCTGATAAGCCAGGGTGATGACATCCACAATCCAGTGGGCCATCCTCAGCTTAGAGACGGCATTCCCCTTCTGCCGGCCGCCGTAACAAACAAAGAGCTGGTCTGAGGTTCTAAAGCTTTGCGTCTGGTCAACGTAGCCCCTTAAGGCTCGGACGGGACAGAGAAAAACTAGGGCTGGTCTGCCTCCTCCGAGGGCAGCGCTTGGAGGTTTACCACCTGATCCCTGAAGGGATTAGCGGGAACCTTGGGCACGTAGCCGGCTTGAACTCTAGGCACGAATCGTTGACCGAATATGCGTGCAGGTCCCCTACCCTCTTGCCTTTTTTTTATGGAGGCCAATGCTAGCAGGAGCAAATTCTCCATTGAAGGAACTTCGGCTCAACCTCCTGCAAAAAGGCTCCAATGGGCCCTGCTGTAGTGCCGTGAGCAACAGACTCAGGTCCCAAGAGGGTATAGAGGGGGCTTCTCGCAACCTTACGCGAACTGACAACCAGGTCATGCTTCCCCAACAACCTCCTTCTACAGGGTTGTGGTTAGCAGCGATTGCAGCGATTGCAGCGACATAAACTTTGAGGTTGGAGGGAGACAGCCTTCGCTCCAGCTCTTGCTGCAAAAAGGACAGCTCAACTACGATCGGGCATCTTCGGGGGGCTTCTCGGCGAGAAGAACACCACTCAAAGAACAGGTTACACTTCAAAGCGTAGGCGTGTCTCGCGAAGTGAGTGATGGTTGTCAACGACCTATGGGGGGTGGCCACTCAGACCCTCTGCGTACCGTCCAGGGGGACTTTCCGGACAGACGTTTCCGAGGTCTGGACGCAGGTGCAAAGGGGTGCCGTCTCTGAGTCAGATAAATCCTTCTAGAGGAATCGGCCAAGGAGCGGGGCTGTATTCGAGGAGGAGCATTGTTCTGGGGAAAACAGTGTCGGAAGGGTCCAATAGGGGGCCACCAGCCAGGATACTGCTCCTCGTCCTTCCTGACTTTGCACAGTGTCTGTGCAATGAGGCTCATTGGGGGAAATGCATACTTGCGAAGGCACACATACTGGCCAGCTGTGTGCCAGTGCGTCCGAGCCAAGTGTTCCCTCGGTCAGGGACGGACAACTGGCAGTGAGAGGTTTCTGGAGAGGCAAACAGGTCTACATGAGCGGCTCTGAAACGTCCCCAAACCAACTGGACAGTCTGGGGATGGAGTCGCCATTCTCCAGGAGTGCAGCTCGAGACAGCTCGTCGGCTGCACGGTTGTGCAGACCCGGAATGTGAATGGCACGAAGCGACCTCAGATGCTTCTAACTCCAGAGGAGGAGGTGGCGGGCGAGTTGCGATTAGCGACGGGAGCGCAGACCACCTTGTAGGTTGATGTACACAACGGTCGCTGTGTTGTCCATGCGGACTAGTACACGCTTGCCTCGTAAGCGCCCTTTGAGACGGCCCCGGGCAAGGGGCACTGCCAGCAACTCGAGGCAGCCAGTTCAGTTGGGGCCCCGTCCAAACCCCTGAAACTGCAAGCCCGTTGTACGTGGCCCCACAGCCGGTGGTTGAGGCATCCGTGCCAAACCACAGAATGCATGGAGACCTGTTCTAGGGGCACTCCTGCCTGGAGGAATGTAAGGTCTGACCACGGGGTGAAGGTTTTGGTGGCAGGCCGGTGTAACTTGGACCTGGAAGGTGCCGCGTTGCCACGCCCACTCGGGACTCGGCCATGGAGCCAGTGCTGTAGCGGTCTCATATGGAGCAGCCCCAGCGGCTGTGACTGCCGCCGTAGCTGCCATATACCCCAGGAGCCTCTGAAAAAGTATCAGTGGGACAGCAATCCTTGCTATTACCGAGTCCCATCCATACCGGGAAAAGAGATCCTCTGCATGGGGGAGAGTTTGCTCTTTTCCCAGTTGTCCCGAAGGCCCAACAGGCTGAGGTGTAAGAGCACCAAATCCCTGTGTTCGCACAAATGATCCTGAGACTGCTTCGTCGAGGTAATTGAGAATGCGAATGACCTGATCTCTCAGGGGAACAAGGGATGCCTCCGCAACTTACGTGAAGACACGGGGAAACAGGGACAGCCCGGAGGGCAGGACTTCGTACTGATATGCTCGTCCTTCGGAACCGAACCACAGCAATGGTCTGTGGTGCGAAAGAAGGGGGTCGCGGGTGGTGAGGGAGGAGGAGCCAGCAGATCGGTTTCCGGCAGTAAAAGGTGCCATCTATGACCTGGTGAGCTCCTCATGCATCTCCGGGGAGAAAGGCACCGAGGCGGGGCGCTGAGAACCAGCGCGGACCACCCCGAGAACCAATCGTGCAACCTTGAGGGCTCGGGACACGGTGAAAGTCTTCACTCGAGCCCTACCCCTACGGCGGCCCGGGAAAGCATAGCCATTATTTCTGGATACGATCCAGGCATTGCTACGGTCCCGGAGGAGAGCAGCACAGCCGAATCTTCCTCCGCATGAAAGCTCTGGCTCACCCTCCGATGCGGCAATCGACATCCGATCGTCGGGGGGGAGCCTCGGAAGAAACAGGTGGTACCCCCCCGGGAGGGTCCAGCCTGCTCTTTTTGAGAGCTCCGCTGGTTTCGAAGTGCCGGCGGGCTTGGGCATCCCCGGAGGGGAATTCCTCACCGTGACCGTAAGACCAGTCCGCCCACCGCCAGAAAAAGGACGCCCCCGGCTGCCACCAGAGGGAACCCCAGATCTAGGCGGTGGCACGGGCACTCCGCCCCCTTGCAGGTAACGGAGTCCGGTCCGCAACTCCGAGATGGTCATACCCCCGCAATGGGAGCATGAGCCATCCACGAAAGCCACCTCAGCATGCTTCATGCCCAGGCACGAGAGGCAGCGATCGTGACCATCACCCAGCGCCAGGTAACGACCGCATCCAGAACGCCCGGGTGATACGTTGTCTATAGCAAGACCCACATCGTCTTTATAAAGACATAACGTCAAGTTTGCCAAGCAACGTCGTCTTTAAAAAGACGCACCCGAAATTGCTCTTTTAGGGGAAAAAGCTCTTTTAGCGTGCTGAGGCGCACAGGGGAGATGATCATTTGCAACACAAACAGGGGGTAGTGCAGCCTGATGTGTGCAACCCACTCGACACGGGAAACCACCACCGCTGAAGCGCCGTCCACCAACACGAAGAGCTCTCCAAGAGCGTGCTGAACTCGTTCAGTCTTCTTCTCTCCGTAGAGTAGTCAGGAGCAGAACGATGTGATCGCTCGGCTCCGAAGCGAAAAGCTGAATATGCGCTGCATCTGCTGCCTACTTATACTCACGCTGTGATCAGCAGCAGCTGGATGCAATAATCGCATGCCAATGTGCATTGGCTCGTTTAGTTTACACTCGAAGTAGATTGGTCCCTCTAAGCGAGATCCCAATTCGTCGGTCCTCCGACGTGACGTCGAGAGTGACCGACTGAAAGGGAACTTATCTTATTGGTTGGTGAGTGTTTAATTGCGGCGTGAAGAAAAACCTTTTTAATACACTCACTGAAACATGTGATTTAAAAAATTGTAGACTTCAGCGTGAATAACTTCATAGGAATACATTGTTTTGATTCATTATGTTATGATTAGGGCTGCACGATAAATTGCATGTGATATTTAACGCGCATCTTGTCAGAAAGCCGGTTCTGTAATCAGCGGTAAATCTCCATCACCTGCGGGCTTTCACAGTGAGCAGCATTAACTACACAGAGCCGATGTTCACTGACGAGCTGCGCAAAAAATTGCAGGTGATGGAGATTTACCGCTGATAACAGAACCGGCTTTACTGATAAGATGCGCGTTAAATATCGCATGCGATTTATTGTGCAGCCCTAGTTATGATTAATTTAACAAATGATGCTTGAATTGAATATTCATGCTTGGTGTGTGAATAGGCCTTGACCTTCATCTGATATATGTGAACTAAATCAAAGAGATACTTAAACCTCACAAAAATGTAATATATTTTGTTTATTATTTATTGTTGTTATTGTTTCTTGTAATTTTTTAGTATTCTATAATTAAAAATTAATTTTTTACAATATGTTACAATGTTTTTTTTTTATTGCAGATACAAATAATTTTTGCATTAAGATAATAAAAATTACAGGAGGAAAATGTGCTTATTTGTAATGTCATCACAGTGCAAAAAAATCCTAATGGTCCTAAAACAGGCTTTATTTTCTTTGAGCAAAATATTATTTCAATTTTTGAAATTGTGGAGAAATATGATCCAGAGAAGTTAATTTGTTTAATGAGATTTACTAAAAAAAAAAAACTATATATAAAGTTTAGGGCCAGGAAGAAATGGGACCAGGAGTACAAAAGCAGTCTTAAGTCGCTGGGGGGATATTTGTAGCAATAGCCAAAAAAAACGTTGTATGGGTCAAAATTAAAGATTTTTCCTTTATGCCAAAAATCATTAGGATATAAAAAAAAATGTTCCATGAAGATATTTTGTAAATGTCCTACCATAAATGTATTAAAACTTAATTTTTGATTAGTAATATGCATTGCTAAGAACTTCATTTGGACAACTTTAAAGGCAATTTTCTCAATATTTTGATTTTCTTGCACCCTCAGATTCCAAATTTTTAAATAGTTGTATCTCGGCCAAATATTGTCCTATCCTAACAAACCATACATCAATGGAAAGATTATATATTCAGCTTTCAGATGATGTATAAAATCTCAATTTCGAAAAATTGATCCTTATTACTGGTTTTGTGGTCCAGGGTCCCAAATATTTACAAATGGTAAATTATCATCTCAAACCATTGCCACATGTGGAAAAAGTTCATTTTAGATATTTTATAATCCCAAAATACTCATGAAGGTGAATAAATGATGCCACACATTTGAGCTTCCATGTTTAATAATTATTATTAATGAATTAAAAATAAAAACGCTATTTAATAAAATATCTAAAACTTTTGAAATATATGAAGTCAGGGACAGAGTGCAAGCATATGCCTCTAACATACTTCTGTAATTTTAGCTAAGCGAATTATGAATATTTCTATTCCAGAGTGTCTATTTACAAAAAAGACACTGCTTTAACTCAAGCAGCAGTGGTGTAGTGAGTAAGACTCATGGCAGTAACTTAAAGGTTAGTTCACACAAAATAGTTTGTCATTAATACTCACCCTCATGTTGTTCCAAACCCGTAAGACCTCCGTTCATCTTCAGAACACAAATTAAGATATTTTTGATGCATTCTGACAGCTCTCTGACCCTCCCATAGACAGCAAGGGTCCTTACATGATCAACGTCCAGAAACGTAGCAAGGAGATCGGTAAAATAATCCATGTGACATCAGGGGTTCAACCGGAAATTTACGAAACTAGGAGAATACTTTTTGTGCGCAAAAGCAAAAAAAAAAAAAAACTTTATTCAACAATTTGTCTCCTCCGTGTCACTCTGGCGCCATTTTGGAGAGTATCCACTGAACGTAAACAGCGTATGCTATTCTGTGTAAGCTGCGCCACGCAGACACGTTGTTTACGTTCAGATCAAAGCGCAAACAATGTAGAAAACGTAACCGGTCTTACGGGTTTGGAACGACATGAGGGTGAGACAGCATTTTCATTTTTGGGTGAACTATCCCTTTAAGATGCAATTGACCCGAGTTCGAATCCGCCTTTTGCCGAACTCACTCTTCTCCCGGTCTTCTCCTTTTTCCTATCACATATCAGATCAGAAAGGCATTCATTTCAATAAAAATTAAGGAAATATTCGAAAAGTGGAAATAAAGTGCCTCACGGGAATTTAATAATTAAGTATTTATCGGGTAGGGTTAGGGGTAGGTGTAGGGAGGGCTTTATTATCCCAATATAAGGCGACATCCATTAATAATTTTAATACATATGATAAGTTACACTCAATGTGTTATTATTGCATACTGTTTATAATGTTCTACCATACAGAGGTGCAAATATCTAAGTATAAATAGCATCCAACTACAATTTACACGTATTGCAAAGATACTGCTTTTTCACATATTGCAAAATTGAATCTATTGTTATATGCACTTAATGTAAATAGTATTGCTAAGAAAAAACTTATATTTTTCACATAGTGTAAATAAAATCACTTAGTGCTTGACCTGTGCATATTTCTCTCCTAATTCGTACAAGATGATTTTTTCACTGGAGAAAGCAATATTATGGATAGTCTCGTATTTTAGCAGTCAAACAGTTAAAGTTAAAAACATCTCGATGGATTTGTCTCTTCCAAACATGCAGCTTTTCACAAAAGGTAACTGATGGACTGGACTGGAGTGTGGATTATTGTGATGCTTCATCAGCGCTTTGGCTTCATTATGACGTACCATTCAGGAAAGTAATTCAATGCTTGAGTTTCTCAAAATCTGTTCCGACTGGAGAAACAAAATCACCTATGTATTTTGCTGGCCCGAGGGGCGAGTATAAGTTTCGACTGTGGACTACTTTACAAGAGTATAAATAAATAAATATATATATTACTATACAGTGGTGTGAAAAAGTGTTGGCTCCCTTCCTGTTTTTAAAATTTTTTGCATACTGGTCACACTTAAAAGATTCAGATCATCAAACAAATTTTAATATTACACAAAAATAATGCAAGTAAATACAAAATGCAGTTTTTAAATTATTATTTATTTTATTAAGGGAAAAAAGCTGTCCAAACCTGCCTGGCCCAACGTGAAAAAGTAATTGCCCCCTAAAATCTAATAACTGGTTGTGCCACACTTTGCAGCAACAACTGCAATAAAGCATTTGCGATAACTTGCAATGAGTATGTTACAGCACTGTTGGAGGAATTTTGGTCCACTCATCTATGCAGAATTGTTTTAATTCAGCCACATTGGAGGGTTTTCGAGTATGAATGGACTGTTTAAACATCTCAATCGGATTTAAGTCCGGACTTTGATTTGGCCACTCCAAAACCTTAATTTAGTTTTTCTTGAGCCATTCAGAGGTGGACTTGCTGGTGTGTTTGGGATCATTGTCCTGCTACATAACCCAAGTGCACTTGAGCTTGAGGTCACAAACTGATGGCAAGACAATCTCCTTCAGCATTTTCTGATAGAGTGCAGAATTCATGGTTACGTCAATTATGGCAAGTCACACAGGTCCTGAAGCTGCAAAGCAGCCCCAGACCATCACACTACCACCACCATGTTTGACTGTTGGTATGATGTAATTTTTATGAAATGCGTTGTTGGTTTTACGCCAGATGTAACGGGACACACACCTTCCAAAAAGTTCAACTTTTGTCTCATCAAACCACAGAATATTTGCCCAAAAGTCTTATAAAGGATAATCAAGATATTTTTTGGCAAATGAGAGACGAGCCTTTGTGTTCTTTTTGGTCAGCAGTGGCTTTTGCCTTGGAACTCTCCCATGGATGCCGTTTTTGCCCAGTCTCTTTCTTATTGTTGAATCATGAACACTGACCTTAATTGAGGCAAGTGAGGCCTGCAGTTCTTTAGATGTTGTTCTGGGTTCTTTTATGACCTCCTGGATGAGTCTTCGTTGTGCTCTTGGAGTAATTTTAATTGGCCGGCAACTCCTAGGAAGGTTCACCACTGTTCCAAGTTTCCTCCATTTGTGGATAATGGCTCTGACAGTAGTTCGCTGGAGTCCCAAAGCCTTAGAAAATGCTTTATAATCCTTTCCAGACTGATACATGTCAACTGTTTTGATTCTCATCTGTTCTTGAATTTCTATAGATCGCGGCATGATGTGTTGCTCTTTAAGCATGCTTCACTTTGTCAGACATGTTCTATTTAAGTGATTTCTTGATTCAACAGGTCTGGCAGTAATCAGGCATGGGTGTGGCTAGTGAAATTTAACTCAACTTTCTAAAATAATGTGGTTAATCACAGTTTTTTCATGATTTAACAGGAGGGGGCAATTCGTTTTTCACGTAGGGCCACGTAGGTTTAGACAGCTTTATTCCCTTAATAAATGAAATCATCATTAAAAACTTCATTTTGTATTTACTTGCATTATCCTTGTGTAATATTTAAATTTGTTTGATGAACTGAAACATTAAAGTGTGACAAACATGCAAAAAAAAAAAAAAAATAAGAATCAGGATAGGGGGCCAGACTTTTCCACACCCATGTATATATGTGCAATACTGACAAAAAATATATCTCAATATTTTCTGAGATTTTATCAATAACGATAATTAGACAATATTTTTGCTGAGAGTGTTATTATGCTGGTAACTTAAGGATTGCTGTGGACAGCTGACTTAAAGTTTTTGATATTTTTCATATTCTGTGTGGTCAGTTCACAACAGTGATAGAAATTAATCTTTTCCAATAAGTTTAAACTATTTTGACATGTATGGGCATTGTACTTTAAAGCCATTTTTTATAAACGTGTCCATTTATCGTTTGAGGAAATTCGTTACAGTTAATCGGGAATTACAGTATTGTAATATCAATATATATTACATGTATAATATAAGTACTAGTATTTTTGGGGAGTATCTGTACTTTACATGAGTTTTTATATTTCAGCCAACTTTAACTTTTACTCCACTACATTTCCTAACAAAAATGTATACTTTTACTCCGATACAATTCCCCGAAGCATATTCGTTACTTACTACAAAAATAGTCAAGAGTCAGAAAAACACGGACTGCAGGAAAACAGGTTTGACGAATCAGTGGTCTGGCGTTTGCAAGTTAGACTCCTAAAACACCTTTGCTATTTTGCAATGTGTGCGATCTGACAATCAAGTATAGTAAACCAAATCAAGCAAAGGTGCACGCACTTGATTTATTAGTTATTAAAACTCTAAATTAAGTTATGAAAAAAATAAATAATGTTTTGATATATTAAACATAAAAGGTTGAATACTGATATTTGAAATTAAGATACTTTGAATGTGAAATTAAAACCACCAGCATGTGGCAGCAAGTCACTGTTAATAAATTAGTAATTGCGATTGAACTGAATCATTTAAAAAGTTGATTCATTCAGGAACGAAACGCAGTCATGTTGCACAGAGACGCAAAACAGAGCTGTGGCTTTGTTTGGAATTATTTTTGTTGCCGAAATAGAGCAAAAACAGGCAATATGGTGTCTAAAAAGTAAGTCTATTAATAAAACTTCTAGTTTACTGAACTGTTGTAAAAAATCAATATCACCTTGTAATCATCTGGTAATAGTGGAGGGCAAACTGCACTCTTCGTGTGAAATTGATTATTAACTATATGAAATGGTATAAACATATACATTTTCTGCCATCATGTCTTGAATTTGTGATCATCTAAATGCCTTTTAATAGACTAAATCATGCAGTGAAAGAACGCACTCTAAATGCACACGTGCACTACTAGAGAAATTCCCCACATAATTAGGCGGCGATCTTAGGGTGTTGAATGGTTTTGTAACTACTCGATAATGTAAAACCCGCGCACATCCGTATTAAAACAACAATTACGATATTAACGCCAGACATAGACCGAACACACTAAGACTTTTTTTTTTTTTTTAAACCTTGAGATATGCTCTAGCTTTCTACAGGAGTTGATTCTGGAAGCCACCCACTGAACCCGATTAGCTCCATACACCGCACTATACCAACTGCAGGAAAATAACCTGAAGCCAGAGGGAATTTCAGTTTGCTGTTTTGTTCTTGATTATTCTATTTCACTACAGGCCTCTGCGCTAAACAATATAAAAAAATTAAAAGGTCCACAGGCATCTGCTCCCACCACAGCAGACCCTGAGCATGGACTCTCCGGGGACAGCCGGGTCAGGTGCGAGTTCACCAGCTGACGGGGCGCGACCAACGGGAACTCAGTCCTTCACACAGTCAGGGGGTCTAGCAGGCATCATTATGGGGGCCGAAGTATTCATTAACAACTGCTCCCTGTCCATATCCTCATTTGTTCCCGTATCCAGCAGCAAAAACGGGGGTAACTAGGGAGTCTGGGACAAGCACGCTTGTCTGAGCAACCTTGACACGGAAAGGTGTCTGAGCAGAAATAGTCCAAGCTGTTAGTGTCCCCGTGTCACCGGTTGCCTTGAGACCAACTGGCTCTGGTGGTTTTGCATGAGTGGATCCAGAAGTGGGCCAGATATATTCATTTGCACACCATCAATCACAGCACGAGAAAGTTGCTCTTAGCCATCGCACAAACCCCTCTTTTTTTTACACACTACCTCTCCTCCCTGCTATGAAGAACAATGCCCTGAACCGGGGAGTAACTTCATCTCCTGCTGGCTTCAGCACTGTCCTGAGGATCTGGTCTGCATATAAACACACTTCTGCGCTTTGAATGAGGACACTAGAGAGAACGAGGACAGTATCATTCCAGGGGTCTCGCTCTGCACCACACAGTCCAGTAAGGTATCCGCCCTCCAGAGGGTCCGCAGCACAAACCTACAATTCAGTGCTGGGGTTGAAGCAGGTCACAGATTCAGGGTCAGCGCCAGTTCTGTTAAACGACAAACTGGTTTATGTGCACTACTTTAGAGCATTGCTGCACTCAATAAAGTAGGGCTAAACTCTAGACCAGGCCAGGAAATGTTAAAGGGGTCATATGATGCGATTTCAAGTTTTCCTTTCTCTTTGGAGTGTTACAAGCTGATCCCTGAAGTTGCAAAGACTAAAGTCTCAAAACCAAGAGATATTCTTTATCAAAGTTAAGACTCTGCCACGCCCCCCTAAACGGCTCGTTCTAACACGCCCACATATTACCTCACTATGTGGAAATATTTGCATAATGCGCCCAAATGTTCCCGCAAAGAAAGAAGGCGTGTGGTTTCAGTAACCGCAGTTCGTGTTGAAGCAGCATGTCAGGGAGACGCGGTCTGTTTCTAGGCGGGCGAAAGCAAAAGCACTTTTTTGGCCTTCTGAAAGTACGATGCATTTAGGAATCTTTAAGATTACTTACAACAGAAAAGCAAAGCATTTTATGGACGACCGTTTCGTGAGCCTAGGAGAGGAGGTGTTTCTGACTTTGCTATGACAATCTGCCGTTTCTGAATCAGCTGCTGTTTTGTTATTAGTTTAATTATGTGCTATTGACTGTTCAAATGCGGGGTTTTGCACATCGTGTGGGGTGCTGGTGAGCGAGAGAGTGGAGAGCTGATCGTGGGCCCATGGGCGAAGCGAGCGAGGGCGGATGCAGCGAGCGCGAGAGAGGAGAGCGAGAGAGAGAGAGGGTAGGGAGGAGGAGAGGGAGCGACGCGAGCGAGCTAACCCCTTTTGTTGGGTTTGGCGAGCGGAGAGGATGCGAGAGAAGCGAGAGGAGAGGAGAAGTGAGAGAGAGCGAGAGCGCGAGCAAGAGATGAGAGAGAGAGAGGAGCGAGAGGGGGTGAATGTGGCTGAAGCGAGGAGAGCGAGGGCGGATTGAAGGGTGGAGATCGCGAGAGAGATGAGCGCTGAGACGAGAGGAGCGAGAAAGTGAGGTGAGAGACGAGAGGCGAGCCAAGAGAGCGACGCGACGAGATGCGGCGAGGAGAGTGAGAGCGAGGAGGAGAGGAGCGCTTGGGTGAGAAGAGCGAGAGAGGCGCTGAGAGGAGCGCCAGAGAGCGAGAGGAGAGAGGGTACATAACATGTGGAATGGCAGCTGGCTTAACCGTGGCTTGTGTACTGCAAACAAACTACCAGGATGCATAACTGTGTCTGTCACGTGACTCTGTTGTCCTTTCGGGCTTGAAATGATGGTAAAACTAATGACATTATTAACTGTCTTTACATTTATTTTGAAAGAAGCTCGTGATTATGGTAAGGGGCGTCACATTTCAGACGAGTGTTTGCGGTGTTCGGCCAGTCACAATGCACAGTCAGTTGGCCAATCAGAGCAGACTGCACTTGTCAGAAGGAGGGACTTTGTAGAAAACTAAGCGTGTGAGAGAGGCGGGGCATAGAGGACTTACAATAATGTACAGTATTAGAAAAATAATGTGTTTTCTGAACATTAAAGCATGTCAACATATTCTGTTACACCAAATACACAAAATAATAATCTTTTAAAAAGCATCATATGACCCCTATAAATAATGTCCACTTTAACCTCACTGTGCATTCTTGGTTAGTATTCAGAAGGTTCTGGTTTCAATTCCTTCGCTGTTGTGCCCTAGACTCCTAACCCCAGATTACCGCAAGTGAGATGTTTCTGTAATAAGTGTACTACTGCAAGTTGCTTTGGGTAAAAATGACTTCATATAAAATATTTATTATTAAAACTGACTTTGACCTTAGTTATCAGTCATTATTATTATTAGATCTGTTTTTGCGGCTTGTAGCAATATTCTATTAAATTATAAAATTATTATTATTAGTATTAAAAAACTAATCTTACACTAAAATATTAGTATCATGTATTAGTAGTAGTAAAGCCAATAAAGTGTTATTAATATTATTAATAATTGAAGCATAGCTGTTAATATCAAGTGTTCATCATAATAATAATAATAGACAATAAACAAAACACAATAAAGCTGTTATTAATATTGTTAATAATTATTGTAAAATACAAAACGTTTTGTTCCAAAATAATGAAAGCAGTAATAATTATTGTTGTTATTATTAGCCCTATGCTTTAGACTTGTTTTATACACACAACAAACAATTAACAAGTTAGACAACAAAGTTGTTATTAAAAATATTTTCGTAATAACTGTTGTAAATAAGTGTTAACAATAATATGTATTATTATTGTTGTTATATTGCCCATATGCTTTAGATTTGTTTTATACAGACAACAAACTAGATGTTATTAAAATAATTATTTTTGTAATAATTGTTATTATTAATTGTTGTACATATTAAGTGTTAATAATAATGATTATTATTATTTGCCAGAAGCATCCGATTTGAAGAATTTCTTGTTTTTATACAGTAAGGACAACAGACAGTAGTTAATAAAAACAATAGACATTAAATGTGTTATTCATGTTAATAACTGTTATACTACTGTAATATAATAACTCTAATAACTGTAAATAATTCACTGTCTCCAGTTCATCTGTGATTCAGCATCTCATGATTCTAGACCAGCCTGTCACACATTATTCTTGGATTTATTTAGCTCTTTCTTACAGTTTCGCTCCTATTACACAATTCAGCGGTCAAATGACTGCCAAAACAAATATACATATGCAAATATATATATGCCATTCTTCATCATACATGTCAAAAAACACACAGCCCCATTAGCTTTAGCGTTCATATGTCGCTGAGTCTGTTTCACGTGTCTGTGGCAAAACTACACTCGTTTCTCAAAGCAATCCCGACACAGAAAGCACCTCTGTAGCGCAAACCATTAAAAATTATCAATTATTCAATGTTTCATACCTGTTCCCAGAATGACAACATCAAATTGAGACGGGAGATCCTCAGCGGCCATCTTGAAACTACACACTGTCACGTGACACGCTATAGCGTGACGTACACTTTTTCATAAGCCAAAACATATTTAAACACACAGTAGCCTAAATGCACACAACATCCTTCCAGCACTGAAATGCTCCGTATTTTAGAAGAAGAAAAAAATAACAATAAAAATAAAAACTTAGCATTAACATTTAAAGTTATTCGGGCTTTTTGTTGGCATTTCCTCACATGTCATATTCTTTGATTTCCTAAATTGGCCAAAAAACCTTGTCTGTTTTTCTTCTTATGGATATTAAATAGAAATACGGTTTAAGGCACCACTCATGAATATTATGTAGTTACATACAAGTATATAAACATAAATACAGTATATAACAACTGTGAAGAAATTGCAAGCGTTCACAATTTTATTTTACATTTCACACATGACAATGTTTCTCATCTTTTTTTTTTTTTTTAAGTGTAAGGCATGTTCCGAATTTTTTGCAGACTTATTAATATTCATGAGACAGGCCTTCATAGCCTACAAATGCAAGGTGAGGCCATTGAAAAGGGATACTGATTTTTTTTTTTTATTCGCTTATGGCTTATGTTCCCAGCTGCTGTCAACAACTGAATATTGTTTCTTCAAATAGCAGGGTTCTTCAAATAGAGTTGAGAAGAGGTGTTAATGATGAGCTGTCAAAATACCCTCCTGCTTGCACAGCCACTGACAGCCAGCTATCAAGATGATTAAACACACGCACCACACACACACACACACACACACGGTTTGTTTTTATGGTGTATGGGGACTCTCCATAGGCATAATGATTTTTATACTGTACAAACCATATATTCTATCACCCTACACCAACCCTAAACCTACCCCTCAAAGGAAACATTCTGCATTTTTAGATTTTCAAAAAAACTTCAATTCGGAATGTATTATAGCCTTTGAATTCGGGACATGAAATATGTCCTCAATAAATCACATTCTAGTGTAATACCTATGTCCATACCCATGTTATTATACAAATTTGTGTCCTCATAATCCGCATAAACATGCACACACACACACACACACACACACTAATCAAAATCTAAAGACATCTAGCCTAACTGTTCATTATTAGAATAGAAATATTCATTAAAAATATATGTTCGCAAAAGTATATGAGTACATTCAATGACTGAAATTAAAAAAAAAACAATCTAAGTCAAAGATTTTTTAAGCTTCTTTTGGAAGCTTTTAATGTTATTATTTTTTAATCCAAGCGTCAATTTGAGACCTTGTAAAAATGCCTTTTTGTAATTATATGACCCCTGTTTAATTTGATATGATTTGTTATTATTTATTATATCATACAAATGCTAGAAAATGCCATACAAAATATGGGAACAATTCAATAAAACCAATAATTATTCCTGCAATATTATGCATTGTAATTTGGCAAATTATTAGTAAAAACAAACAAAAATCATATTGTATAGTAATGTATTTACAATAGCAGTATGGGACAAGACATTCCATTACAAGTAGAAATGTGAAGCTTGTACTTTTTGGTGACTACAAAACAAAAAAATATAGTATATAACATATAAGTTGGTATAGTACGCATAATGTTTAAGTCTTCTGGATATATACGTTCAAAACAGTGTATTTTAACATTCATCCTGGTGTAATGTCCTGTCTGTAAATGTCGACTGTACATGATTTACTGTATATGCTTGTGTGTACAAACTGAGGGACCAGTCTGTTTTTTTTTTTTTGATAAAGATTTTTTATTTTTCTGAACTCGGTGGTTTTTAAAAGAACATTGAAAAAGCAAGTTGGTTGATTGAATTTCACAGAACTTTTGACAGACCACCCCAAACCACTATACGTATCTCCAAATTAAGCTTCTGAACCATTTGCTCCTGAAACAAAACAAGGGCTTTTTTAGAAGCCCACTTATGATTCATATATTTCAAGAACATTCTCCTTATCTCGAGATATGCCAGAATGCACCGGAGAATATATTTCAGAGCAGCTTTGTCTATTCTCTGAATATTCCTATCTGCATGTTCCAGATGTTTCTGCGGCTTTCTTCATCGCCAGTCAAGGGTTTTGAAAAATCAGCTTGTATTTTAACTGCGTGCTGTGAAGAACTTGCTTTCTACTTTCTGCATACCGTAGATCTCCAGAACCTTTTTTTGTGCTGTGTAGTTCATTGGTAAACAAAAAGAGATGACCATATCTCCCGAAACAGACAGAAGCAGCACGGATAACCCTTAAGACCTTTCTTTTCCGCTGCTTTCTTGACTTTAACATCACAGGCTTTTGATACTTATTTCTTAGGCTGGAATAGGGACAGGTGTTTATAGCTTCAAAATAAGACAGATTGGTGACACTTGATCTTCTTTAGTCTGCTTTTTTAAGCACGTCTTGTCCATGCTTAAAACAACAGCGGAAAACAAGACAGATGGCTTACAACAGGAGAACCCTTTTTTCTTCTCTTGCTCGCTCTCCCTCTCTCTCATATCTGACGCACCAGGGATGCTTTTAACAAGAGAGTTTGTCGCAGCGTTTGTGATGGAGGGGTGTCTTCATGTCAATCGCTTGTTCTCCGGGGGATTCGGCTCTTTTTTTTCATCTGAGGGAGAAATTAAAAGCAAAACCTGTGTGGATTGAAATAATTTCGTGTGGGGTTTCATCATGTGCCATTACCCTGTATGTTCAGAGTCATTTAGTTCTGGCTGGTTTTGAAAGCAAAATCAAGGCGACGAGTGCTACAATGCTTTCCACAAGAAACAAGCGCTCTTTATCTTGCGAGAGCCTGCACCTTTAGCCACAGTCTTCTGTGAGTTCCTCAGGCTTTGATACTCGCTTCTAAGAGTCCTCATTCACAGCTTCTGTGTTTGGAGAGTACATCTACTTTGCTGTTTTGTTGCCTATTATTACTTTCCGGCCGGTTAAAAATGTCTCCAAGGACGGGTCTTACCATCTCCTGCTTAACTGTTGTATCGTACAAGCATTTTGGAGAGCCAGTGTTGATTAAGAATGATTTAGATTACCATTCAGACAAGGAGAGTATACACAATTCATCAACAGAGCCACCACAATGAAAACTAGACTAGACCTACATGCGGAAAAGTTGCAGCCTTTGCCGCCAGTGTTTGTTCAAAGATCTGGCGTTCGTTCAATCGGTGATTTCGAAATACCGTGGCATAATTTTTCATACTTAACGGCAACTTTGAAGTGGAATTCAATGGAGACTTCACAGTTCATTTCATTTGCCTCTCAGCTCTTTTTGAGGGTGGCCATCTTGAGTAGAGAGAGGTGAGCGGTGGCAAAGCAACGTACAACGATAGCATCTGTCAGGCCCCTCCTAAACTCTCCAAATGTAACATCCACGAGAACATTATTGCATTATAAATCTCACCATAAATATAAATTAAATTAGAGATTGGTTATCAAAGTGTGCCACACAGTGAATGCATGGGTGATGCAGAAATGTCCTGATGAATATGGATCAGCGCTGACAAATGCGTGTAAACTTATACGTTCATTGTCATGCCACAAATATTGCGGTATCATTTTATCTTTCTAAATCTTTTTTTAATCAAAACCTTATCAAGAATATATCTGGGTTTTATTTGACCTCAAAAGCATGCATAAAACCCCCCAAGCAAACAAGTACAATCAATCAATCAATCGATCAATCAATCAATATTTTGTTTAAAATATTGTGCATTGCATTGTGACATTATATAACAAATCTCAATGTGATAATCAACCAATTTGGCACAGGTGTAACTCGTTTAGCTAACCATCCTAACTAGCACAATGCGTATATATATGTAGCCTACCTGCCTCTGTCCAACGATTCGACTGACAAAAAATGTTTGAACTTGAGCTCTTCCTGTTTGACAATGAGCTGGACGCTCCACTGCAAGCCACCAGCTCAAAGGTACCGTCTTCTCAAGCCAACGGCTCTAAGGCACCTCCTTCTGCCGGCTCTAAGGCGCTTCCTCCTCGGCCTGGATTCACTGCCGAGCCCCAGGTCTCGGCTCACGGGTGGAGGCCCACAAGGCCCGCTACTCGTGCACCTAAGCCACAAAGTCTCCGTTCAATCAATTCCCAACATTTTCTTACACCTCAGCTTCACCATCCATCCCTCCCATTGGAAAATGGACCGTCGCAGGATTGAGACAAGCGCTGTCAAACTCTGAAGTTAAGTTTTCTCGAAAAATGAGCAACGCTCAACTTTACGATCTTTACATCTCTCTGGAAAATACTAATTCACCCACCTCCAAAAAGGTAACTAAAGCCCACAAGACTTAAAGTTATCATGTCTCTCTAATGTTGTCTTCTTCCAGATCAAGTTCCGACTCCCCTCGAGTGTCAGGACGTAGCAGGCCGTCAGCAAGCCTGGGCCGCGCCCCAGACTCGGCCGCTCCTCACACTGCACTGCCTCCCTCCTCTTCTCAACCAATCACTGCATGGCCTTCAGTTACCATGCCGCACGCAGCATCGCCCACTGGCATGGCTTTCCAACCTCCTATCCTTCCCACTCTACCACTGGCTGCAGACGCTAGCATGAGGCTTCCGCTATTCCTTTTCCCTATCAATGACCAGCAGACCCCGCTGCAGATGTCCAAGTAGGGCATCATCAGCCAGCAACGCAAGCTTACTGGCCTCCTCCCTCATTTCCTTCTACCTATTCCTACGGGCTTCCCCAAGCACCAGGGGCTAATCTGTGCGTGAGGCTGCCTCTGCAAATGGTTACGGCTCCTCCTTATCTTCCTTCTAACCCTTCTATCCAAGCTAAACCTCAGTACACTTTATTCACAGCAGCCCCTCTACCTACCCCACCGAATGCTGCCACTCTGGAACCACCTCCTGTGCCTAATACCATCAAATCTCAGATTCTCGCAGGTGCAGACGTTGATCTCTCATCTCTCCTCTCTTTGCTACCTCCCGCCGAATCTCATCGACAAATAGATTGCGGAGATTTCTCCGTAACATTAAAAAATTCAACTCCCAATTCATCCCGCCCCCTTTCATTTTCCGAATTCACATTTGGCCGCTACATGGAAATAGTTTGCTCAGCTTTCCCCATAGACGGCGCAAACTAAATGATTATGTGGCTATAGTCGCGGAACTCGCGCTGTCTTATGGCGGAACCCAGTTCTACACGTAGCATAAATTATTTTCAGCCAAATGTGCGGTGCGTGTTGCTCAGTGGAATCAGTGCCCCAATTGGAGCGCAGTGGACTTTGACCTCCACAACAGAGTATTTTTCAGTTGTCGGAATATCTTGCGCAGTCTGCAGGTCAGTATCTCATGCCCCAAATTAATCCCGCTATAATACCCGACCCAGAACTGACGCAAGTCAAATCAACCACCTACGTACCCTGTTCTGCAACTACGAATCCAATATCGAAATCTAGGAGAGAAGCTATCTCATTCTCCAACAACCAGCAGGTTTGCGGAAATTTCAACAGAGGAAGATGTGTGAGACAGCAATGCAAGTTTCTCCATGTCTGTATTTATTGTGGCGTAACAGTATGCCCAGTTATGAAAGCTACCAATAAAAAATCTAGAAACTACTTATCTATTGTCTGGCCTCAAACAGGGCTTTAATCCCGGCACTACATGCCCACTTTCACAGAACATAATTTGCAACAATCTCCAATCCACACTCGCAGATCCAGATACAGTAGATAATCTAATCAAAAAAGAAGTCGAGTCAGGTTTTATGATCGGGCCTTTCGATACTCCCCCCTTTTAAATTTTTCGCATCAGCCCTATCGGAGTGGCTACCAGGACATTTTTGTGAAAAAAGCGTCTGATAATCAATCTATCAGCTCAATGTAATTCCCCGTTTTCAAATCCCCCGTTGTAAAAAACAGCCTCTTACCCCTTGAGGAATATTCTCTGCAGGTCGCGGTGCGTGGCTGGCTAAAGTAGACATCACTTCTGCCTTCAAAGTGATGCCTATCCACCCAGATTCATGGCATTTATTTGGGATCCGCTGGCGCGGGAGGTTTTATTTCTCAGTACGCCTAACCTTCAGATGCAAAAGTAGCCCAAAAATTTTTGACATGCTATCAGAAGCAATCTGCTGGATTCTGTCTAACAACCATTCAATTCCTCACCTAATCCACCTGCTCGACGACATTCTTATCATATCTCCTCCCAATGCCATCCCAGCTGAAAATATCACAACAGTTCAAAGAATTTTAGCGGAGCTAGGAATCCCCATCGTGCAGGAGAAATCTTTAGGACCAACCCAATTCATCGAATTTCTGGGCATTAACCTGGATTCAGTCCAAGGGCGTTGGTTCGTGTCTCCATGGCCCCCCCAGATGCTTGACTCTCCCCAGTCCTCAGCACTGTTCGAACTCTACCCTCTAGTTGTCGCTGCCTTTTTATGGGGAAAAATTGGATGTCAAGCAGAATCTTAGTGTACTGCGACATGAAGCGACCGTTCACTGCATAAATAAAGGCCGTTCTCATTCCCTCGCTCTCATGCCACTCAACACATTCCCGGATCCAAAAATCAAATTGCTGATTCTCTCTCTCATTTTATGTTTCAGAAATTCAGAGCGCTGGCTCCGGAGGCAGACCCATCACCAACCCCAGTACCTCACTATTCGCAACACATATTCCCATAACTCATCCCTTAAAACCTCTCTTCGACTCGTCATTCGACTCTATCCTCCAAGCAATTTCACCCAGAACTATCCATTCATATCTTACAGCTTGGAGATGTTTCAAAGCTTTTTACCTCTCCTATAACCTGCCATTTCCTGATTTTTCTCTCCTCACAACTCATATTTCGTACCTCAATTCCGTGAAGAACCTCCAAGCCGGGTCTATTAAAGGTTACTTATTTGACGTAAAATTTTTTCACAAACTAATCTACGGCTTCCCCTCCCCCGAAATAAATAATTCTCAAACTTCTCTTCAAATCAAAAGAATTCAGCGCTCTCAACCATCAAGCCTGGATTCCAGACAACCTATAACTCTGGACATCCTTATAAAATGCATCCAAAATCTCAGCACAGGGTACTATTCAATCCATACCGCTCGTACCCTCGATGCCATGTTTTTATTGGCTTTCTTCGGTTTTCTGAGATGCTCCAAAATAGCAATAACCTCTAAATTCTGCCCCAAACTCCATCCGACCATCTCTGATTTATCCATACTTGATAGCAAAACTAACACTTACTTCATTAAAGTAAGACAGACCAAGAAAGAAAAGGCCACTATATATACATTTTTAACCTCCCATCTCCAATTCAACCTTATCAGGCTTTCTTTTCTTATTTCCAACTCAGGAACGCTCAGTCTAAATCCGCACTGGACCCTCTCTTCGTTAGATGACTCTAACCACCCCGTTACACGTTTTTGGTTCCAAAAACACTTAAAACTGATCCTCGCTCAATCAGGCTTACCCGTAGAAAATTTTCCCAGCCACACATTTTGCATAGGGGCAGCAAATACAGCAGCTAAAAAAAAGGCCTCTCACAGAATCAGAAACAGGCCCTTGTTTGATGGTCATCAGATGCTTTTAAAAAGCTACATAAGGTATAATCATCTCCACATAAAAGAAGCCCATGTAGCCCTGATCAGTTAAAAAAACTCTCTTTTAAATCACTTTCTTTACTTGGGTAATCGGAGGCTCTCCTTTCCAATGCAGTAAGTCACAGCTTCTTTTGGTCGCAGTAAGAGCCCTCCAGCCATCGGTTCGAATCTCATTGCTTATTCAGCACCGGATGGGGGCTCTCCTTCGGTCGCAGTGTGAGTCTTCCGTCTGTCATTCTGAGTTACACTGCGTACTCGGCGGCGGACGGGGCTCTCCCTCCCGGTGCAGCAGAGCCGCAGGCCCCCTTCGGTCGCAGTGAGGGCCCTCCATCCGAGGCATCAAACCATGCCTCGTATTCAGCCGAAAAGGGGGACGCTCCCTTCCGGTGCAGCAGAGCCGTAGCTCCCTTCGGACACAGCGAGAGTCCCTCCACCACTCCCTTTGGTTTTTCTTGCTTGTTTAGCATCAGACGAGGCTCTCCCTTCCAGTGCAGCAGGGCAGGGCTGCGGCTCCCTTCGGTCTCAATGTGAGTTCTTCCATCTGTTGTTCTGAGTTGCGCTGCATACTCGGCGGCGGACCGGGCTCTCCCTCCCGGTGCAGCAGAGCCGCAGGCACCTGCGGTCGCAGGGAGGGCCTCCATCTGGCGCTTTAAACCACGCCACGTATTCAGCTGCAAGAGGGACTCTCCCTTCCTGTGCAGCAGAGCCGCAGCTCCCTTCGGACGCAGCGAGAGTCCCTCCATCAGTCGCGTCTCCTTGCTTATTCAGCATCAGATGGGGCTCCCCCGTCCGGTGCAGCAGATCCACGGCTCCCTTCAGTCACAGGGTGAACCCTCCATCTGTCGTTTTGAGTTACGCAGCTTACTCGGGGGCGGACGGGGATCTCCCTCCCAGTGCAGCAGAGCTGCAGCTCACTTCGGACGCAGCGAGAGTCCCTCCATCAGTCGTTTCGAACCTCCTTGCCTATTTTAGCTTCAGATGGGGCTCTCCCTTCCGGTGCAGCAGAGCTGAGGCTCCCTTTGGTCGCAGTGTGAGTCCTCTGTCTGTCATTTGAGTTACGCTGCATACTTGGTGGTGGACGGGGCTCTCCCTCCTGGTGCAGCAGAGCTGAAAGCTCCCTTCGGTTGCTGTGAGAGCCCTCCATCCGACGCGTCAAACCGCGCCTCGTATTCAGCTGCAAGAAGGACTCTCCCTTCCAGTGCAGCAGAGCCGCAGCTCCCTTCAGACGCAGCGAAAGTCCCTCACTTGATATCTGCCATCATGCTCCTCTTCTAGCGGCATGTAGGGCTCGCAAGTCCGACACTGCAATCCGCAGCTCCCGTCGAGCACTGCACGGGCTCTGCCGGTCACCCTGCCCCCTTTTTCTTCGCAAATTTTAACCCATATCTCTTCACAGCATGCATATTTTGGGGGGCAACTAAAAAAGCTTCTTTCGGGGAGTTCTCTGGGTTCTGGTTATAAATATGCTTGCTATTTGCTATCAGATTAGATGTAAGCGTGAACTCGTGAAATTATGTTTTATTAACAAGGTTCAGGAGGAGCATGATCAGATAATCAACCAATTTGGCACAGGTGTAACTTGTTTAGCTAACCATCCTAACTAGCACAATACGTACATACAGTGGGGAAAAAAAGTATTAATTTATAAGCCACCAACTGCAAGTGCTGCCCAATTACAAAGATGAGAGAGCGCCTGTTAATTTCATCATTAGGTATACCGCAATATGAGAGACAAATGAGAAAAAAAAACTCCAGAAAAGCGCATGTCAGGATTTTAAAGAATTTATTGCAATATTATGGTGGAAAAAATATTTTGGTCAATAACAAAATTCACTCTCAATACTTTGTATATTACCTTTGTGGCAAGACAGAGGTCCTAGATCGTTTTCTGTAAGTCTCACAAGGTTTTCACACACTGTTGCTGGTAATTTGGCCCATTCCTCCATGCAGATCTACTCTAGAGCAGCAATGTTTTGGGGCTGTCGCTGGGCAACACGGAATTTCAACTCCCTCCAAAGATTTTCTAGGGGGTTGAGATCTGGAGACTGGCTAGGCCACTCCAGGACCTTGAAATGCTTCCTACGAAGCCACTCCTTCGTTGCCCGGGAGGTGTGTTTGGGATCATTGTCATGATGAAAGACCCAGCCACGTTTCATCTTCAATGCCCTTGCTGATGGAAGGAGGTTTTCACTCAAAATCTCACGATACATGGCCCCATTAATTCTTTCGTTTAAACGGATCAGTCGTCCTGGCCCCTTTGCAGAAAAACAGCCCCAAAGCATGATGGTTCCACCCCCATGCTTCACAGTAGGTAATGTGTTCTTTGGATGCAACTCAGCATTATTTCTCCTCCAAAAACGACAAGTTGAGTTTTTACCAAAAAGTTCTATTGGTTTCATCTGACCATATGACATTCTCCTAATCCTCTTCTGGAGCATCCAAATGCTCTCTAGCAAACTTCCGACGGGCCTGGACATGTACTGGCTTAAACAAGGGGACACGTCTGGCACTGCAGGATTAGAGTCCCTGGCGGCGCAGTGTGTTACAGATGGTAGCCTTTGTTACTTTGGTCCCAGCTCTCTGCATGTCATTCACTAGGTCCCCCGTGTGGTTCTGGGGTTTTTGCTCACAGTTCTTGTGATCATTTTGACCCCACGGGGTGAGATGTTGTGTGGAGCCTCAGATCGAGGGAGATTATCAGTGGTTTTGTATGTTTTCCATTTTCTAATAATTGCTCCCACAGTTGATTTCTTCACACCAAGCTGCTTACCTATTGCAGATTCAGTCTTCCCAGCCTGGTGCAGGTCTACAATTTTGTTTCTGGTGTCCTTTGACAACTCTTTGGTCTTGGCCATGGTGGAGTTTGGAGTGGGACTGTTTGAGGTTGTGGACGGGTGTCTTTTATACTGACAACGAGTTCAAACAAATGCCATTAATACAGGTAACCAGTGGAAGACAGAGGAGCCTCTTAAAGAAGAAGTTACAGGGCTGTGAGAGCCAGAAATCTTGCTTGTATGTAGGTGACCAAATACTTATTTTACCGAGAATTTACCAATTAATTCTTTAAAAATCATACAATGTGATTTTCATTTTTTTTTTGATTCTGTCTCTCACAGTTGAGGTCTACCTACGATGAAACTTACAGGCCTCTCTCATCTTTTTAAGTGGGAGATCTTGCACAATTGGTGGCTGACTAAATCCTTTTTTGCCATGTATATGCAGCCTACCTGTCTCTGTCCTACGACAGTTTTCCGGCATCCCTCCTCCACCCCAACTCCTCACTCCTAATCTATTTACATCCCATATTAGGGATAGGGGGAGGTCCCTTTGTTCGGGCTATATTCCAGGCTCGGAGCCCTCCCCCAGGACAGCACGCGAAAATATGCTTACTATTTGCTATCAGATTAGACGTAAGGGTGAACATGTGAAATAAGACATTGAGAAATGTTAAAAAGTTGCTATTGACTTCCACTGTATGGATGAAAAAACACTGAGACATATCTCAAGATATCTTGTTTTGTATTCAACAGAAGAAAGAAAGTCATACGGTTTTGGAACAGCATGAGGGTGAGTAAATGATGACAGAATTTTCATTTTTCTTTTGCGGTGAGCTGTCCCTTCAAATAAGATGAAAAAAATCTATGCATTAAAATCTAATTAAAGTCATAATTATTATAAAAAATATTATAATATAAAAATCAATACAAATAAATCTTAATAGAAAACGTAACTATTTTTGTGAGCTTCAGCCAAGAAGCATTTTATTAAATGAATCCGGTCACCTTGAGAATCCAACCGGCACTTTACAGCACAACAGGACCTTTCTACGTAACGCTGTCCATTATCATAAGTCCACACCACTCATTCAAAGTGCTGAAGGCAGCACTACCCAGGAGTTGAAAAATGAAATAGCACATTTCAGTCTGATGTGACCGAAACAGTTAACCTCCTTTGGCCACTTTTCTCCCAGAGTAATTTTTGTTGATGGACAGTACCATACACACAGCCGTTGTGTCTTCGAAAACACGAGGCTCTCACAAAAAGGTCCAGTCACCCATGATTTGGCAGCAAGTGTGAGAAGAGTGTCCTTAAATCATCTATGGTGGCTTTCTCTGAGAAATTAAGTACGTTGAGCATATTTAAGCGACAGCTTGTCTATTCTTAAGTAGTATTAAAGGGTGATATTTTACCCTAAATTAAGAGTCAGGCAACTTTTTGGCACGTGTCACAGAGCAAATGGATTGCTGAACTGCTGATGTATGTAGCAATCTGTTGAGTGAAAAAGATGTGGGAGTGTAATGAATTTAAAATGCTGTAATAGACATAAATATTTATCACGAGTGACAGTAAAATTAGAAACAACATTCAATTAAAATCAGTTGTAATTTATTGTTGTTATTGATTTGCGTAAGGTGGAAATGAATGCAGAAACACTTCATTACACCAAGAGGGGTTGCTGATCTGCTTATGGCCTCAGTGTAATATTTTACACGAGAGAGACAGACTGATGCTATTAAAACACAACCAGTCATTCCCTCTGTCTCAAACATGAACTCTCTTGGTCTGTCTCACTTTGTCTCATTCATCTCTTCTCTTCTATGCTCAGCTTGTCTCACCTTGACTTGTCTTCTCTAATCTTGCCTCATCTTGTCTCTTCTATCCTCAACTTCTCTTGTTTCTATACTCTTCCCCTCTTTTCCTTACTGGTCTCTTCTTATTTCATCTATAGGTTCTGTTTTCTGTCTTTGTATCTCATTATATGACTCATGTCCCTTTTACTTTGTCTCTTCACATGTCTCATCTCTACATTTCTTTTCTATGCTCAACTTGTCTCTTCTGATCTTCACTCATCTCTTTTCTTCTATGGTCAACTTGCCTCTTCTGGTTTCGACTCATGTCTTATCATTTATGCTCAGCTGGTCTCGTTTTGTGTGGTCTCATCTTTTCAATGCCCCGCTTGCCTCATCTTGTCTCGTCTTGCCTTATTTCACCTCATCTCGTCTCGTCTATGCTCAACGTCTCTTTACTTCTCTCGTCCTTTCTCTTCTCTACTTTTCCCCAGTCGTCTCTTCTTGTTTCGTCTGTTCCCTTTTAGTATGTCTTCTTCTCTCATTAATTCTCATTGAATGGCTCCTCTCCCTCTCATTTTGTCTCGTCATTATCCATTGTTATCTCTTCACACATTTAATTTCTTTGTTTCTTTTCTTAGCTTTTTTTTTTAAAACCGTTTGTTTAGTCCCTTTTCTATGTCTCATCTCTTGTCATTTTGTCTTGTCTCACCTCATCTCGTTGTCTCATCTGTTCTCTTCTATGCTCATCTTCTCGACTTGTCTCACCTGCTCTTATCTCGTCTCATCTTGCCTTGTCTTGTCTCTTCTATGTTCAGCTTGTCCTTTCATGTTGTGTCCCATCTTTTTTTCTTTTTTGCTTGTCTCTTCTTGTTTTGTCTCTTATATCATCTTCCCTCAGAGTATGACTCCTCCCCTTTCACTTTATCTCATCTCGATCCATAGTTATCACTACACATCTTGTGTCCTCATTTTGTCTCCTTTCTTCTATGCTCAACTCTTCTCCACTTTTCTATGCTCAGCTTGTCTCGTCTTGTCTCATCTCTTCTCGACTGGTCTCACCTGGCCTCATCTTGTCTTGCCTCATCTTCTCTCTTCTATGCTCAGCATGTCTTATCTGGTCTTGTATTGTTTCGTCTCTGCTCCTCTCTTCTTGTTTTGTTTCTTTTCTTCAAGTAGCCTATATCATCTTCTCTCATTGTTTGACTCCTCCCCTCTCACTTTGTCTCTTCGCTATCCATTTGCTCTTGTGTCGTCATTTCTTTCCACTTTTCTATGCTCAACTTGTAGTTTAGCTTGTCTCTTCTCAATTTGTCTCACCTGGTCTCATCTCGTCTTACCTCATTTTGACTCTTCCATGCTCAGCTTGTCTTTTCTTGACTTATTTTGTCTCATATCTTCTCAATTTGTCTCACCTGGCCTCATCTCGTCTTACCTCATTTTGACTCTTCCATGCTCAGCTTGTCTTTTCTTGACTTATTTTGTCTCATATCTTCTCAATTTGTCTCACCTGGTCTCATCTCGTCTTACCTCATTTTGACTCTTCCATCCTCGGCTTGTCTTTTCTTTACTTATTTTTGTCTCATCTCCTCTTGACTCGTCTCACCTGGCCTCATCTTGTTTTGTCTCGTCTCGTCTCTTCTATTCTCAGTGCTTCTGATATTGTCTTTTTATGCTCAGTGTGTCTTTTATTATCTCATCTCTTCTCAAACTGTCTCATAAACTTACCTTATCTTGTCTCTTCTATGCTCACCTTGTCTTTTCTTTTCTTGTTTTCTCTTGTTTTGTCTCATCTCCTCTCTGCTCCTCTCTTCTTGTTTTGTCTCTTCTCTTCAAGTATATCATCTTCTCTCACGTCTTGTGTCATCATTTCGTTTCCTCTTTTCTATGCTCAACTTGTCATTTCTCGTGTCTTCTAGGCTAGGTTTGTCTCTTCTTGTCTTGTCTCACATCTCTTCTTGATTTGTCTCCCCTGGCCTCATCTAGTCTCCTCTATGCTCATCTGGTCTTTTCTTGTCTTGTTTTGTCTCGTCTCTTCTCTTATCTGCTGGTCTCTTCTTCTCTTTGCTTAGCTTGTATCTTCTTGGCTCATCTCTTCTCATCTTGTCTAACCTCTTCTCTTCCAGTATTCATCTTCCTCCCAGCTCTCAGTGCCTCTCATTAGGACTATTCTCCTTCTTACTTTGTCTTTTCTCTATGCATTGTAATTGTTTCTCTTCTCTTATTTGATACTATTAATTACTTTACAGTTTTTCTGAATTTCTAAAACACATTTCTTGAAACGATCACTCATTTTCTCAAAACCTTAAACACAAATCCGAATGCTCAAACTAACACGAAATCACTGACTCTTCCATCAAAATCAAACAATCACTGCAAAACCATTTCACTTGCACTCAAACAGTGCTCTCAGATCACACACACATGAGTCAATAAAATAAACACTACAGAGCATTCATTAGACACTACAGAGAAAAATAGAGAACACAGCATCCAGAACATTACAGTAACATTTATATTGTATCGAGTAAACAATTTTGCAATTCTGTAAAAAAGTATAGTAACTGCAACGGAGTAAGGTGAATATATTGAATAGGCCTACTGTATGTACTGCAAGAAGTATTGTGAAATAGTGAAATAGTATTGTGCTGAATATTGAATATTACTGAATGTTTGTATATATTCAGCACTTGGATACTGCAAAAATACTGCAGTCCAGCTGCAAAGGCCAAAAGGTCAAATAAAACTCTAAATGAATAGCATGTTACAGAACACTCAAATACTGTAAGTTGTGCAGTTGTAAAATCAGGGTCAATGAGAGATTCATTCTTTCTCAGCATCATTTCTGAATTGCTAAAATACTAAACCCCAATCTCTGAACCAAATTCTCACTATAGCTTAAACTAATTTGTTGAATAAAGCACTCTTTCTGCTAAACCTTAAACACGTTCAGGCAGTTAAGCTCTATTTGCAAATCTCATGCACTCTTTTTGCAAAACTCTAAACATATTCTCATTCACTTAAACACTTATCACACTGTGATGCATTTGTGCTGCAAAATGCTAAACACAAGCGGCAAAAGTTAAACACAACTAAAGCACAGTTGTCATCATTTACACACAACGATTCTAAATTGTTCACACTTGTTTCTAATGATGAGATCAAACCAACTGTACAAAACATGAGCCAGCTCAGAGTGCACAAGTGGCACAGGTGAGTGAATGATGATATGAACAATAGATGGAAACAATCTGAGAAGGAGAGGAGGAAGTGTACATGTAAGAAGTGGAGGATGAGGAGAGAAAGAGTAAGGTTTAGAGAGTGTTATCAAGGCTGGATCTGTCAGACCAGAAGGTTTTTTCTCTTTGTCTAGCAAAAAAGACAACATTACTTGTGATGTGAGCAAAGTCCTCAGAAGGCCGGACTCAAGCACAAAGACATGATGCTGAGACAGAATGAATCTCTCATTGACCCTGATTTTACAATTGCACAACTTACAGTATTTGAGTGTACTGTAACATGCTTTTCAGTAGATTTTTATTTGACCTTTTTGGCCTTTGCAGTTGGACTGCAGTATTTTTGCAGTATCCAAGTGCTGAATATATACAAACATTCAGTACTAGTCAAAATTCAGCACAATACTGTTATTGCAGTACATACAGTAGGCCTATACAATATATTCACCTTACTCAGTTGCAATTACTATACTTTTTTACAGAATTGCTAAATTGTTTACTCCATACAATATACATTTTTTCTGTAATGTTCTGGATGCTGCATGTTCTCTATTTTTCTCTGTAATGTCTAATGAATGCTCTGCAGTGTTTATTTTATTACAGTTTTTTACAATCGCTATGACAATTTTTTCAATACTTCTAACAATTTTCCTAAACTCTTGCAACACACCTACAACAAACAATTGACAAAACAGTTCATTTCATGCTCAAAATCACACATTGCAAACTAAACTCCAACACTAATTTTCAAATTACAATTATACACTAACACAATACACTACACTAACACTAAATACATACACTAACACATGTTCTCTTCCAACAGGAACATTTAGTCAATCATAGCACAATATCATAAAAACAATAACATCAGACGGAATTACAGAAACTTCATTATTTTATACGTGTCAGATCTGCCCTTATACAATACTATATTGTATTGGTCATAAATTGTGTTTTGCAGTTTTTTTTAAGCCTCTCTACATTTTTGTTTAATTGGGTTTGGTAAATGCACGCATTTTGTTTCTTTTGCTACAAAAATTCAATACAAAAAATTAATGACCCTTCTCAGAGTAGCTTTATAGAATGTACGGTTTATGAAAAAAGAAGACAGAGACAGAATTACTGAAGTAAAGGCTTTATTTGCAACAGGACATTACTGCAAGATAACAAAAATGTGCAATACAGTTGCAATTTATTATATGAAAGTACAAAATATACAAACAGAAAAAGATACACAGAAGAATAAAAAAATAAATAAAAAAGTAATCTTCTAATCTGCCTGGTCTTCTGCATTCGGCCACATGTTCTCCTCCACATCACACTTGTTATCTTCTTCTCTGGCAAGGTATTTTTTGGTATGCCTTATCCACCCCGGCAGTGTTCAGCTGTGATGTCTTGGCATGCAGCATTCATTGCATCCAGGAGGGACATTTGGTCAAAAACCTTCTATCTCCAGGTTGAGAAAAACTCCTCAATGAGGTTGAGGAAAGTGCAGTAAGGGGCAAGGAAAATGGACATCATTCTCGGATGGGTGTTAAACCAGTTTGTGACTGCAATGCCACATTGTTTCATGTGATCACATATATTGACAAGTGGTTTCCCACCCGTCCCCTTTCTACCTCTGGCAGCAGTCTTTCGTGTAGGTCTTCTAAAATCTCACATTTATGCAGGAGTGCACTTTTCCACACAAGATCAGCCCAAAGAGGTCCTCTTGTACAGTATACTGTATGTTCATGTGATTGAAAGAACCTTAACACCTGAGTGTGTTTCCTAGATGGGAATCAGCTGTAATTTATAGATTTGCATAGCTGCATAACATTATATATTTGCAATAAGGTGTTTCTCATTAATGAATAAAAAACGGGATATATTTGTTTCAGATTCACAATATGAACAGCTGTTCACTTTGACTTTAGCCTGTAAACTTAGATTTAGAACAACATGTTATCTGTTCTGATATACAGTATGAACGCATTTGTGTGTAAAAGAAGTTCAAGCATTTGAAATTTGTGTTAACTATGCATTTTGTGTCAAAGCAACAAGAAATTTGTTAATTGTATAATCTACACAGACGGATGTTGTGCTAACTGTGTTAAGTGTTAATTGGAAAATTGTTAGAAGTATCGAAAAAAATGTCATAGCGATCGTAAAAAAACTGTAACTCGTGTGTGTGATCTGAGAGCACTGTTTGCTTTTGAGTGCAAGTGAAATGTTTTTGCAGCGATTGTTTGATTTTGATGGAAAAGTCAGAGGTTTTGTAAATGTAGTTTGAGTATTTGGATTTGTGTTTAAGGTTTTGAGAAAATGAGTGATGGTTTCAAGAAAGGTGTTTTAGCAATTCAGAAAAACTGTAATTTAGTCTTTTTTGCTAGACAAAGAGAAAAAAAACCCTCTGGTCTGACAGATCCAGCCTTGATAACACTCTCTAAACCTTACTCTTTCTCTCCTCATCCTCCACTTCTTACATGTACTCTTCCTCCTCTCCTTCTCAGATTGTTTCCATCTATTGTTCATATCATCATTCACTCACCTGTGCCACTTGTGCACTCTGAACAGGCTCAGATTTTGTACAGTTGGTTTGATCTCATCATTAGAAACAAGTGCACTCTAAAAAATGCTGGTAATATAACCCAGCGCTGGGTTAAAAAGGGACAACCCCAGCTATTGGGGCCAAACAACCCAGCCCTGGGCCAAAACAACCTAATAGCTGGGGTCAAAACAACCGATACTTGTTCCGGACAACCCACCCGCTGGGTCAAAACACCCATACTGGTTCAACACCCACCGCTGGGTCCCAAACAACCTAATAGCTGGGTCAAAACAACCCAATAGCTGGGTCAAAACAACCCAACAGCTGGGTCAAAACAACCCAACAGCTGGGTCAAAACAACCTTATCTGGTGCAAACAACCAAACCGCTGTTTCAAAACCCCTAATGCTGGGTCAAAACAACCCACTAGCTGGGTCAAAACAACGCCAACCATCCCAGCTGGGCCAAAACAACCCAATAGCTGGGTCAAAACAACCCAACCGCTGGGTCAAAACAACCCAAAAGCTGGGTCAAAACAACCCAACCGCTGGGTCAAAACAACCCAATAGCTGGGTTAAAAAGGGACAAACCCAGCAGTTGGGTCAAAACAACCCAATGCTGGGTCAAAACAACCCAACCGCTGGGTCAAAACACCCAATAGCTGTGTCAAAACACCCAATAGCTGTGTCAAAACACCCAATAGCTGGGTCAAAACAACCCAAAAGCTGGTCAAAACACCCAATAGCTGGGTCAAAACAACCTAATAGCTGGGTCAAAACAACCCAACCGCTGGGTCAAAACAACCCAATATCTGGGTCAAAACAACCCAATAGCTGGGTTTGTCCCTTTTTACCCAGCACTGGGTTATATTTAACCCAGAATTTTTTAGAGTGATGTGAACAATTTTGAATCGTTGTGTGTAAACGATGACAACTGTGCTTTAGTTGGGTTTAACTTTTGCCGCTTGTGTTTAGCATTTTGCAGCACAAATGCATCACAGTTTGATAAGTGTTTAAGTGAATGAGAATGTGTTTAGAGTTTTGCAAAAAGAGTGCATGAGATTTGCAAATAGAGCTTAACTGCCTGAACGTGTTTAAGGTTTAGCAGAAAGAGTGCTTTATTCGACAAATTGGTTTAAGCTATAGTGAGAATTTGGCAATTCAGAAAAACTATAATAGTATTCCTATCAGATATATATTTTGTTAAAATGTGGATTTCTCAGGTGATAAAAGACTTACATTCCTTAACACTGAAACCAGTGTTTATATGTAATGCTGCTTACACTGCTATTAACATATGCCAGTGTAGGTATGTAGATCCATTACATATGTGTGTACAAGTTGTGAATATGCGTACAGAGCATTGGGGCGGTGCTGGAGGGGGCGGTGCATGTGTGCCTGCAGGGCCAGGTATGTTAATCAGGTATTCATTAAGATTAAATACGAAGACTAAGGGTTGAGGTGCGATTGAAAGCTAGGTAAAATATGTATCTAATTTTCTAGATTGCCACCTAGCTTTTTAATTTCAGCAGGTACTTGGCAGAAATTTGCATGGCATTTAGGCACTCATTACAATATTAATCTTCCCACAAAAGTTGCAAGGGCTCAAAGGTTAAGCATGATTCCTACATTAATTTTACAACGACTTTTTTTGACCTGTATAAAGATTCTCATTTACAAAGGTGCTCATTTGCCTCACTAAATGGCTCATAATGAGAGCAAAGATAAAGTATTGAAAGAAAAAAACGTGAATCAGATGTGTTGCTGTTCAAAAATTAGTATTAGAGAGACATGCTGTAGAACTTTTATAACATACTGTTTTATACAGACCGTTGTTCTTTATTGAAATCAACCTATATCTTTTCAGAGGGTCTGTTCTTCTGTTAATATCAGTGAATTCATTTTTAAATATGTTTAAGAAAAAAAAAGATGTTCATTTGAAGTGATATACAAAAAAGAATCAGTGCTGTCAGGTTTACGACACGAATGGTACAAGAACTCAACATGACAAATAACAATTATGATCTACTAGAAATTCTAAGCAAGATTCACATGCCACTTCAAATTAGGCCAAATGTTTAAAACCCAGAACTCTATCATTTATAAGTTACCTAAAAGGCAATGTTATATAACAACAGAAGTGCTTACTCAAAGCTTAGACAGTAAAGTTAGTTCACCTTAGTTCACCTTTATGTGTTGCACGTTATACAGTTAATAGCAATGATGTTCTGGATCTTTAAAAAATCAGTTTGATCAAAAATATGAAGCATGATATTTTCCATCATATCTTTCAGGTCTACTTCAAGATAATCTTGTGCTTGTTGATGTACTGCAATTTTAAGACTGCAGCGGAGACTGTGGGTTCAATTAAAAGGTGATGCTGCATTATGTTTGGAATGGGTGGTCACTGTTATGGAAGGACAGACTGTGATGAACAGCTGTCATATTTCATATTAATGTCAATATTCAAGTTAAATATATGTGTTTGAAGAAGTCTAATATTGTGAAATTATAAGTACTACAACTGTCATTATTGACATTCACAATTATAGGCCACAAGCCACAATTGATTGCAAATATAATCCCACAACAATAAGTGTTGTTATGGTAATTTTTTATGACATTTATTTTAATAACTTTTATGACATTATTAACAAACATATTATAAAGCTTACCGGATCAGTAATGTACATTCACATAAAAAATCATATCAAGGAAAATGTATTTTTTAATTACATTTACATTCATTTCGCAGATATCACGCACTATTCTTATGTTTAGAAATAAAACTGATTTAGTAAAAAAGGTTATGGAAGAAAACGTGTCGACAGCTTAAAAGCTAAAGGCACCAACGAAATAATATATATATATCATCATCTGTCTCTGCGCGCAATCTTTAAAAGTTGTATTCGCTTTTGAGAGTAAGAACACAAGTCCCCGCCCAGCACTGGCAAATGGCCAATAATATTTAAAGGCATGTGCCATCGCGGTGCTTATTGGCTGAGAGAGCTGTCACTCCAGCCTTTAGTGGGCTGGCTAATTGAATCGCTGAGTGCGATACACTTCTATCCATCTCACTCGCGAGGAAGGTAGTTGCACATTACCGGCTATCAGCAGTCGCTACCGGAGCCGCATGAGAAACACCGAGTGAAAGCCGCGAAACAGTACGAGGAGCCAGCAAAGTGTGCTTGACTCAAAAGTACGGAAAGGAGGAAACTTCGCATAAACTATGGCCGTATCAGCAACTCCTCCGGTGCTTTCGCCGACCTCCACTCCCGGGGGCGCGAGCAGCCTCTTCCGTCCCGACTCTCTGTACTCCAGCCCGGCCGAGTCCCCGCGACTGACCAGCAGCATGATCAACTCTTTCATCACCGGCACCGGCGGCGGCAGCACTAACGGGAACGGGCCCGGCGGTGTCCATAATAACGAGTGTAAGATGGTGGAGGTGCACGGCGTGAAAGTGGCCTCGTTCACCCTGGACGGCCAGGAGCTCATCTGCCTCCCGCAGGTGTTCGACCTGTTCCTGAAGCACCTGGTCGGCGGACTGCACACCGTCTACACCAAGCTGAAGCGGCTGGATATATGTCCGGTGGTGTGCACGGTGGAGCAGGTGCGGATCCTGCGCGGACTTGGGGCCATTCAGCCGGGCGTGAACCGGTGCAAACTCATCACCCGAAAAGACTTCGAGGCGCTTTATAACGACTGCACCAATGCCAGGCAAGTCTTCTACCTGTCACATATACAGCTCACATTTACACTCAGCTGTGGAATCTGAGGTGCTTTTCAAGTTCATTCAGAACTAGCAGGGTTGTCGTACTTGGAAAAGTTTCTAACACTTTATGATAACTTTAATAAAAATGATTCCATGCATGCATAAATATGAATAGTTACGGAAATATATGAATTACACGTTTATGACATTACTATTTTGACGCAGGTGATCTAAACAAGTTAATGAATTACTTTTAAAATAAAAGAATCGTGTTTTAAGTTCATTTACCTATTAAAAAGTTATTATAAAGTGCTATGTGTGAACTTGTCAAAACACATAAAATGTCCAAAATTACACTTTTTTTTGTGTAAAATTGGTTGCAATCAGTTTTTCTTTCTGCCAAACCACCTGCAGTTTTGACCTCTTTTCCGTTTCGAGTCAAATCATTGTACTGGGAAAAATACAGTAATAATAAAAGTAATAAAACGTGAAATTAATGAGTCAAGCAAATAACTTTGTTTCGGAATCTTTTTGACTTTTCACTTTTTCTCGCTGACCACTCGACCTGCCTTTTACATAACTGTTATTATACAAACGTTTATTACAGCGCAGACATGGTCATTTTATTATCTATATGATTCAAATAAACTAAAAACAATAATATTATATTTATATACACTTGATATATATATATTTACACACACACACACACCCACACACACACACACACAAAATCTGATTTCAATAGTGTTTCAGCTGCCTTGTGTTAAAATCTGTTTGGAAGGCAGAATTTATACGCATCAAATTCCTTAATGCTCATTGAATTTGGAGGATTTATTTAACTGATGTCAATAAAAACAATGGCGGCGACAACAAAGATTTAATTTTTTTTGAACTAGTATGTATTTTTACTTTTTGTCTTTATCATCCTGGATCACTAGATTTATAGCTTCATTGGGACGTTTAGATTTTTTATATGAGTCATTGACTCATTATGTTTTCTGATCATTATGTGTTTAGAAACTTGGTGGTTTTATTAATACAGTTATAATTTGATACCCCCCCCCCCCCCCCCCCCCCCCCCCCCCTTTTTATTCTTGCTTATACACTGACAGCTCTTTGGACTAAGGTCATACTTTGGTTGTATTTCACTTTTTTTTGTTATTTGCAGCTCCACTGAGTCAGGCTCACATAAATAGACATCGATATCATTTAAGCACTTTTATGCACCCATGTCATATCCAGGGCCAGATCTGGAGTTCTTGTTTGATACTCCATTTGTCTGGATGATATCCCACGTCTCATTTGGATAAGGTGTTGGGCCATGTTGCATAAATCACTGAATCACCTCTCCTGGATCTGTGGCTGTGTTTGGCGTAGAGATGTTATTCTTAGCTTGTTATCATGACAGATGCATTAGTGTTCTCAGGCACCTGCAGCAATATCAGCTTATGTGTGTGTGATTGGTGTGGTGGGACTCAAGGGAGCAGTGCACCTTTATCATCCAAGAAAAAAAAATCTCTAATTATATGTTAGTATGAAAACGGCAGCATCTTTGCTTTTAGTGGAATGACAGTCAAAACATTGTGCATAAAAATTCTCTGTCCGGAAATACACTTAATTTGACGTTTTAAAAGACACTTAACAAATCATTTTGAAATCATTTGTGTTATTGATATAAAAATGAATAACAAAATAATTACACATATATAATTGTATATTACACAATATAACATTTAAATTAAATATAATTTATAAATGATATTAAATGTATATATTTTTAAGTAAAGCCTGTCCCGAAATGTTCACAACCTATAGTAACCTTACAACTTAAGTAACTGCGTATTCCTCTCCATGAAGTGCTTTGCATCAGGTCTAGTATTTCCAATTTTCTATTTCCATTTTCTTACTTTCTCACAGGTAAAAGGTCAGGTATTGAAAATATGTTTGGGGTGAGAAGGTTCAGGAACGTGGTCTTAAAGTGCGCTTTTGCACAGCGGATGTGTGTGTGGAGATGCACGCATGTGTGTTTTAGGGAGCGAGGGAGAGAGAGAGAGTGCATATCCAGATGGCCATTCTGGGCAAGGTTCGGTAATTAACCTTTTAACATCCCCAGCACAACCTCCAGAAGAATCCCCCGTCACTTTATTGGGCTTTGCGCAGTTCTGAATCAATCTGCCGTGAACATCTAATTAGAAATGAGAGCGAGGAGAAAGTGAGCAGGGGAGAGACCGTTTTACAACATTATTTTGTTTAATTTTGAGTCCAGGCAAAATGGACAATAAGAGAATGAGGTGCGGAACGCTGCGCTTTTCACTCTTCTGTCAGATTGCAGCATACGGTCAGATAATGAAATTGCCTGAGCAATGGGCCCCCCTGAAATTGAATTTGCTCCTCGGCATCGTTGCTTTACAGTTCACCTTCGCAAGCATCGCTTTTATAGTCAGATTTAAACATCATCCAACGTCCCGCTACCAGATGGCTGAAACTAATGTGCGTGCTGCCCCCTCGCCTCCGCTCCCTCCCTCTCTCCTCCTTCAGCACAAGCTCACTGGGAGAAGGGCTAAGCTGAGACAAATGGGCGTCTTTTGCATCGGTTTGTACGGGACAGCCATGGCGAAGCAAGTGAGGAGTGTGTCTCAAAATTGATACTGAGCTGCCTTCTTAGAGGGTGTTCAAACGGGGCAGATTGTCATATTGAAACCAGCCAGACAGGGCACAACAGAATTAAAGAGGTCATATGCCATTTTAAAAACACTTATATTGCGACACAATGGCCAAATGCATTCATCCCATGCGTGTTTAGGGGTGGGAATCTTAGGGAATTTGACGATACTGTTTCTGTTTCATCTGAATGATTCCCTAACAGTTCCATTATTCCACGATTCTTTGAGTACTGTTAAAGAGTAAATATTATGAAAAAAATATTGCATTTAATGGCCTCATCATTCAAATGGTCCGATCATACATCACATTTCTCAGAACAGATTATATAAAACAATTGTTGCAAAAGGTATTTACAAAGACAATTTAAACAACTTTTTAGAAGTGACAAATGTAAGATAGTTGGCAAGCTATATTTTAAATAGGCCTAAAGCATCTTTAAATAAATATATATATATAAAAATGAAGAAACCTATTCCTTTTTTTGTGTGTAAATAATCACTGATTACAAGATAACTTTTAGGCCTCTTGGAGTCGGACATGATGCATTAGTAACCTACATTACTTTATTCACTAGGACCGATTTATAAACATTTCTGGTTCCCAAAATATAATTTTAAGTCATACTCTGGTTGCACTTTGATGCACTAAAACGAACCGACTCATCAGAGTCATTCGTTCAGGAATCGGACTACACTGATTGCGCTCTACGTTTTTGATTCACTAAAAAGAACCGGCTGGTAAGAATCATTCGATCGGAAAATCGGACTACACTGTCACGTTTCGTCCACATTTTAGAGCCCTTTAGGGAACCGAAAGTCATACAAATATTTATTTATTTAAAATGAAACCGAATTTGAAAAAGAGTTGGCTCTGGGTTCTTATTCATACAGAATCATACAGAAAGCGTCCTTTATGAACGGCGCGTTCCGAGTCAGCAGCTGAATATATGCTGTCTAGGTAGGGAGCTCAATAGGTTTTCAGATAAAGCCTAAAAATATGCAAAGGGCGCTTTAAAACTTCCAGACTGAAACACACGGAAAGTGTCCAAATCAGCAAACGCACGCGGCACTTACGGCTCGCTTTTTCTGATTTCTCAGCTCGCAATTGATCTCCAGGTTTTTAATGCATTCATTATTTATTAAAACGAAATTTGCAAGCTAAACATAACACTAAACTAGTTTGCACTTGGGGACTGCACTTAGGAAATTGAATGGGAATTACATTAGAGATGAACATCTGTGCTTGCTCTCCTGCCTCTTCGCAAAGGTGGATTGGATTCGTTTAGCTGTTTGTTTTTTTTTGCTCCATCAAGTGCAAGAACATCCAGGAATAAAAAAGTGCAGAAAGCTCTTGTCCACTAATATTTATTGCATCACTGACCATAGAGCTACTTCATGCGAGTAACATCATAAAAATGAGAGAAACATCCGTGTTTGCTTTCATGCCAATCGCACTTTAGCAGGAGTCGCAGGAAACGTCAAGTTAAATCATAAAACGCATTACTTGTTCGAAAGCCTGTCATATTTTTTTTTCGTCTCTTGCAGCGATTTGCTTTTTTTAGTCATTAATTTAAAATGTGTCTAATTCCCATCGTTGCCCCAGGCGCGAGCTACCATCACACTGCGCGTTTCAAAGATTCCCTAAAATGCACAATTTGACACCTTCAAGAAGCATGTTCTTTAGATTAATTTGAATTAGTATCTCACTTATGATTGATTCGGTCTGATTTTGAGTCGCGCATAAAGTGTGACCACTAAAGAAAACTTTAAAACAAAGACACAATGACGGACAAGGACTGCTAATACCCACAATTATCTTCACATCTCGCGTCAGGAGCACGCTCTCCAGAGCGTGAGCGCGAGCCTCCAGATCTCTCCGTTGTGTCGCGCTCGGTCCATATGGACAGCAGCTCAGCGCCTGTGGCTACGCCCGAGGCTGCGACGCTCTGCCCGGCCCGGGCACCCGAGACATCCCGCTGTCTCATCAAATCTGCTCAGATTGTCGCTCTTCCTTCGGCACACCTTAATGTCAGCCATTAATTATACATCCACCTTTTTTGAGGCTGTTTTTTTTTTTGCACATTCACTCTTTCCTTTACCCTTTTTGCACAGTAAATTATGAATTAATACAGTTTGAAGCATCAAGAGGGGCTTCAGTGTATCTGTAGTATGAGAACGGCTGTCATATCTCATATCCAGTGGCCCCAAATGGACGCTCAGGCCACGCATTTTGTCTTCTTTTTAAATAGTATGTCATGACTTGTAACGTAACAACCTTCTTTTTTATTATTAGGCTTTTTATATTGTGTTTTAAATTTAAAAGCAAAGAGACAAACAAAAATGTCCCTGTAATATATCCAATTATACATGTTTTATATTTATAGAATATGTATCTCATAATGTGTGTGTGTGTGTATGTATATGTGTATATACTGTGTATATATCTATCAATATATAAGATATATATTATATATTATCTATATCTATATCCCTCGCTGACTGACCAGGATTTTTTTTTGTGACTTTAGTAATTTTGTAATGTGATTACATTGTTAGGAGCCTAATAAAAATTTTTGAAAATCAAATTTTTTGAAAAATGATCTTTTATTCATATGTTATGGCCTCTGTAAGTAAATCGGCTTTTAAAACGTCCTTTTTAAAAAACAATAAAAAGACATGAATAGACATGCAAAGTCAAACCAGAGTGTGATTTTTGTTAATCAGAAATCATTTTCATTTATTTTATACCAACTTCTATAAAGATTCCTCTCAACTATGTTATGAAAGATTTTTTTTATTTTTATTTCTTTATGCAAAATGTGTGTAAAATAGCCATAAACTAGTTTTTTCCATTATATACAATGTATCTATAAACTGTATCTAATTTGCATATTAATTTGTTTTTGGGGCAACATATGAACAAATAAGTGCAATAATGAGAGTAATAATTAGCAAGATTTTCATATAAATATCTAATATTTAATAGGAATATTAATATATATTTTTTTCTCTATTCATTTGTTGTGTTTCCCAAAATGTGTAATAACCTGCTTTACGTCCTGTTGTCCTCTACAGAAGACATGTATGAAAATTATGCCCTGTTTCATAGCAAAAAGTCATATTCCGATTTGAAACCCCATAACATTTTCCTGAGATGCTGATTTATGACAAACTATTTGTCAATTAGTCAGATTTAAATGATAATTACAAAATATTATCATATTTCCATTAGGTGTTACATTTGATCACTAAATGAATGTCAGCCATTTTTAAAGACCAAAGAGAGGGAGTGGTCATAGTGAAACATCCAATCATTTGGTATCTCTGGAAAGCCCTGAATGGGCTCAGGACATCCAGATTTAAAACCGTGACATGTAACATCTCAGAGAAATCGCTAAAAGGTAATGTCCTCTACAGTGGACAAAACTCCATAGCTGGTAGTCAGGAGGATATATATATATAGTTATAGTTATACATGTATATTTATTTTAATGCATTCTTACGTTTTTTGTTTTTTTTTGGGAGTAAGAGTCAAAATAGTTTTTGTGCCACCATGTAAGATAAAAGGATAGAGATTTTTAGAGAGTTGTATTTACAGGTAGTTAGGTGAACCTATTTGGTAAAGGCAAGCTGGCAGCTGGTCTTACAGACCAGCTATTCTGTCCATCTCTGTCTTATTGCGAACATGTTTGAGATGTGAGAGCTCTTAACTGCTGACGGGCTCTTAAACAACTTGTGGCCATGTGAGTTCTCATTAATGTTGGCGGGTGCCTGTTCCAAGCCACAGCGCTTTAATAACTAGTCCCATGCGTAACCAATGAATTAGAGGCAAAGCAAAGACACATGTGGTCAATTAGTGATGGAAAGGCGCTACTTGAATCTTCTAGGCGCGGAAATCACGAAAACAAACGAAGAACGCCACTATATGTGAATCTGCCCAAATTACATATTGACATCCGCAATCATTAGCCTAAAAGGTGTTTGAGGAGCATTTAGAAGCTGCAATTACGAAGTTAGCTCTTAATATACACCATCTCGATGGGGATGAGGAATAGCAGGTGCTCGCTGATGTGCAGCGACGTGGGAGAGAGATATAAGAGGTTAAAACAGACAGATGGATATGGCCTGTCAAGAATCTCACAAGAGGAAAAAATGACACTTTCCGCTCACCGTCCGCGGACCCGCAGTTACGGCGGGAGAGAAAGAGACTAGTGTCATTTTGACTTTGGGAAAGTCTCCTCCTGAGCTTAATGACACATCTGCAGCCGGGCTATATTTATTACAGTCATGTAGAATAAAATTGATTGTCTCCTAAAATTAATTTTTGCTTTGCCTCTAGCAGTGCTTTAATGGAGGACACTAGGCCCCGTGCAAGAGTATTGTTTAATCACATTAGTATCACAGCCCCCAGGACAGCGGAGATAATTGTACAAACGAACATCGAAATATGTATCTCTAACTCTTATGATTGAATTATGCAAATGACTTATCTCCTGCCCTTCCAAGCACTAATCATCTAATTAGGACTGATGTTTTAAATGCTTGTTTTTGGATGGGGATCTGGGGAGAAGCAGGAAGCAGAAAATTGAATGTGACACTGAAATCGGCAAAGTAGTTTGTACCGGAAGAGCTGGTGTTTTCTCCCCCCCCCCCCCCCTCCATTTTCTGTCATGGCGTAGTTGGCGGCGAGAAGATGATTAGAGCGCTTTAGTAAGTATTTTAAAGGCGCTGAAACATAAGCCCCATCTAATCCATTTTCAGGAGTTCATCATTTTTTCTGCCACTTTAATAGTTTAGCTTGACACTAAGCGGTATCCGCGCCGCGCTGGAGGGGACTAAAGCTGGTCAAAGATGCTCTAACTAGCATCCCAATTATGCCGATTAATATTTCATGACATGTTCCGCTGCACTTCCCCGTTCCTGCGAGCTAGCAGCTGTTGATCTGCTCGCACAAAGCGTTTTGCGCACCAGAACGGAGAGGTTATGGAAATGACAGGCGAGCTCAAGTGAGCGTTTGACACTCTGTCTGAAAGCGCTCTGACTCTTGGAATCCCGTTTTGAAGGACTTGAAAGATGTGAAGATCTGAGGAAATGACAAAGTCGTGCTTTGCCCTGCTCGGAAGAGTGTTTACAGTTGTCTCTCACATCTGGAGGCCATAATTCGCCGCATTACCCCTCCTCTGTCTAGCTTGGGCAGATGGGTTCACCTGATGAGCACAATGGCGCTCAACATTTTCTCAGTCGTGTTAATGACCTCAAAGGGAGGCTTGCTTGGAAATGAAGAGCCCAGTCTTTAAACAACCCTAGTTTTGAACTGAAATGACATGCCTTGCAAACTTAAACATTCCACTGGTTCCACTGACTAGCCATGAGGTTTTGTGAGAATGGCAGTGACGGTCTCTGAAGCATCAAACAAATCTGTTTTGCAGATTTGCAAAAGTGTCTCTATGAATTTTTGTGTCCATCTGTTATATTGCAAATGTATTGTCCATCTATTATTGCAAATGAAAAACCTAAGTAACTATATTGTGGAAAACAGCTGTGTGTAGTGTGAGCAGTAAATAAAAAATATTAATTATTTCATTATTAAATATTTTTCATTTGAATGTTTTACATAAAACATTTATTTATTTAGAGGCCAGACAGATTTTTTAAAAAACGTTTTCTCTCACTCTCTTTCTCTATAGCGTATTTAATGTATAACAATTAAAATATTATTAACATTTTTTTATTATACTAGCATTATCCTTATATATTACATAAATTGTAAAATGGTTTCTCTCTGTATCATATCAATCATTACAATGTTATTTTTTTAAAAATGCATAACTTTATTTATTAGATTACCCAAAGGGCCAGCAGTGAATTTTATAGAAATTTGATTCTAATATAAATTTAATAATTAATACAATTTTTAAAGTATACATTGTAAACACGAAATGTTGTCTGCCAACGCTAACAACACTCAATCAACATATTATTGATTTCACGAAATGCTTTGACAGACTGAAGGTATACTGATGTCATGTTGCAGTCAAATGTAGAAACATCTGCTTGCTCTGGATTATTAAAAGAAGACGTAAAGATGAAAGCAAGGTGGAATGTGAGGAGAGATAGGGTCAAGGAGGGTGTGGGTGAGTGTTTGTATGTATATGAGTCTCTTTCTACGCCTGGGTTAAATCAAGAAAAGCCCTGGGTATGTGGTGACTTCATGGCCGGTATGGTGCGCTTGTTGGATCTGTAAGGGATTCATTCTGTCTCTATCTGCCCCGGGCGGCCCAGCTCCAATTACCACCCCCCACACGCACCCTTCTGCACACCACCATCCGGAAGTCTGCAGAATAAGCCTATAAAACTTTTAAAATCCACCCAGGAGCGCTGCACTATTCACATCATACGCGTAGAAAGATCATATTACAAAAAATGCAATTATTTTAGACAAAAGCATAGGGTATGGGCACCTTATGATGGAAAGCAGTTGCCAAATGTTTTATAAGTACTCCGATCATGTGACCTCCACCTGTAACATGCTACATGTCTCCTGTCATCCTCTGCACTGTCTTTGAGTTTCCTTTGGCCTACAGTAAATCCATCTGTATATTTTCATCTGGGAAATTTTGAATTAAAAAAACATAACATAAGTATACAGATTAATAAGTATATCAATCAGTAAAATCAAAATCACACACACACACACATAGATATTTGTTAATTATCTACTTCGATCTATCTATATATATATATATAGATAGATATGTATGTATGTATAAGATGACATTCTTATATATTTACATTGCTTCAGATGACTGGTACATGTATAGTTGATATCAAGATGTACATGCATAACTGACAGAAAACTAGACTTATTTGCTTTACCAATATATATAGTTCCTATATATATATACCTTTTTTTTATTTTTCTTTTTTTTTTTTTTTTTTTTTTTGCATTTTACTCCGTTACTGGAAAAAAGCCTTAGCACAAAAATTGCTATGGTGAGATGCCATTACTGCGATATATTAACCGCATTACACAATGACAAGATTGCAATCATACTGCCTCACAGTCATCGATGTTACATTTATAAAAATACTTTAAAATGAACAATTTACTTTAGTTTAAACAGATAAGCAACCTTCACATTGTCAAAAAAAGCAAAATCACCCTGCTCAGGTTTGCATTGAACTTCATTTGTTTCTTAGTTTGAAAGAGATTCAAAGAGTCCTAAATGCGAATCATGGACATGCTCAATAACAGTTGCTTTTATGTGTTCTCCATTCTCATGTGTTTTTTCCCCATGCCCTCATAAGTATGAAGATAGTTTCCGTTAATAGCGGCCCTAGGCCTGATTGGAAACATGTTAAGCATGTGCACAGACTGTAAATTGAAACCACACTATGAAGCAGGTTATGTGCTTGTTTATTCACCATTATGATGTCCTTGTCTTAAAAATGCCTTACAGAGACACTTCATCCAATCAGAAAGATGGCTAAAGACCACGCCCACACTCACCCTAATAATAACAACTTTTACAATCCCGTAGATTAGTAAAAAAATGATTTTGCTCTTTTTAAATTCATAACACACAAAACAGACTGAATTAAAGTTACACACACTACAAAGCAATGTGGTCCGTGTGTGTATTTGTATGTATGGATGGCTGGGCTGATGTTGTGCATGTGTGTATGTCTGAACCCGTGTAAATATTGTGTTTGTCAGTAGCAATGGGTGTCATTTGTGTGTGTATGTGAGATGGGGGGGGGGGGTTTCTCTGATGAAAACAATCAGGCCCTGTGTGGTTTCATTACAGTGTAATGTCTCGCCAGATTGTTACGGATAGTTAAAATGAAATGAAGTGAATTAGGGAAACAAGGGGGAGAGCATGCACAACACTTTATTGCTTTCTTTTGAAGACACACTGACAATGATCTGCCTTCGGTTTAGTGCATGTATCAGATAACCTATCAAAAACTACCTCAGTGTGTGTGTGTGTGTGAGAGAGTAAAGGTAATGTGTGTGGCTCGTCTTGCTCTGCATTCTTGTCAAATGTTGGATACATCGTCTATCACCTTCATGTCTCTGTCTTTGTCTTTGAACACTTGTGTGTGTGTGTGTGTGTTGGTTGAGAGAGAGAACCGGGTGGGGTGTGTGTGTGTGTGGCCTCATTTTTAGATCACTCCATGTTGACACGACATCTTTGGCAATTTAAAAAATTATACTGAAATAATTTATATAAGAGATATTTTAATATAATTTAAATATAATGTATAATTTTAATTAGATATTTTTAAATATAATTTTTTCAAGGATTTTTTTGATGCCAAGGACCCCTAAATATGTTGTATCTCTTTGCAAGAGAAGACCTCTTTATATAACATATGTCCGCTATATGGTTTGTGCATGAACGACCCTTTAAGATTAGTTCACTTCCCGAATGAATTCTTCCTATTTTACTCACCCTCTACTGGTTCCAAACCGTTATGAGTTTCTTTCTTCTGCTGAACACAAAAAGATATTTTGACAATTAGTATCCAAACAGTTGATGGGCACCACTGACTTTTTGTTGTTACAATCTGTGTATTGCTTGGTTCAAAACGCTTCAACAAGCATATCCATATTGTCTGTACTGGAAATATAATGGATGAATTAAAAAAATATGAATTTGCTAAATGTGTTGGGGGTATTGGGGTCACTGGGCCCCTATTTTGAAAAACTCCTGGTTTAATTAATTCATATTATAATAAATGGAAGTCAGAAAATATAAGTTCTCCTATAAAAGAAATATGATTTATTATATAATTAAGTTTGGAACATACTATATATTAATACTTTAATGAACAGTCTCATGCAATTTTAATAATCAATTTATATGTCAGTTATTTGTTTTGATAAGTTGCTTAAGCAAAATTTAACATTTAATTGTCTGTTAAAAAAAGAGTAAGTGTGTGCTATACATTGGGAAATGAAAAGAATGAATTGAATATTTCGATGTAAATCATAAGTCAATCATTGTCTGCATTCACTCGAATTGGAATATTCTATAACGTACTCTATATATATATATATATATATGAAGAAATATTAATGCTTGTATTTTATGACAACGTCCAATGAGCGTAGAAAAGTTTCAAATAAAACTTAACAATACCTAAGCACATACCCAATTTATGAATAATGACATTTGCTTTACAGTTAATTAGCAATTTGTGACAATTTGATCAAGTAGAGTTAAAATAGTGCTAATGTTTACGATTGAAGTAACTTTAATTGAACAGAATCTTAATTGTAGTATCTTTTTCACTGTGCTGTAATTCAACAGAACACACTCTCTTCTTGGCTTGTCCCATGATGCCTCAGTGTGAGATTGCAGTGTGAGGGATGGCAGGCACACCTGACCTGTCTGTTCCACAGGGGCTTGTGGGTAATGGATGGGTCAGAGCTTTTTTTTGATGTTTTATTGAAAGATCACCATGGCTGTCCTGGCTTTCACCTGATTATAAATCAGGGTCCTCTGTGGCCTGCTGGACTGTCCAGAGTGTGGTTTATGTCAGCTGGGGCAGGAAGGGCCTCCGATCCCATCAATCCACCTCACCTATATCACCCACCCACACACACACAGCACTACCCTCTCTAGAATGGCCAATGGGACCCCAAAACATTGTATCTCACACAGGCATCGGCTTTGATACTTGCATAATATATATCAAAGTTGGCGTATCTGCAGTATTTTTGAGTTTTTTTTTGCTATTGTGTTTTAGCACCTGTTTAAGATACTATCAGATGTTCATAAGATATATATCAAACTGCAACAGTTAATCAATGAGATCAATATAAATCGATAATGAAAATAGTGGACAAGATGTTGTGACTGATTAGTTGGGTCTGTGCTCTTTATATGTTAAACATGTTTTTGCATACACTTTATAGCCTACATACTTTTTTATTATATAATCTTCAGTTGACTTGTTACTGTTTTTTTTAATCCAACAAATAATCAGAAAAAGTTGTTGCACTTGTTGAATATCGTTTAAACAAAAACTAAACATTGCTTTTTAAAATCAGAATAATTAATACAAAATGTATAATATAATATTTAGTAATTTATATAATCATTATTATATTATTGTAAACTCTAATTATATCCATTAGATTAATTAAATACATTTAATTAGTTTCAAATAGTAATATAGTAATTAAATGTAATGGAAATAGTAATATATTAATTCAATGATTTGTGTGTTAAATTATTAAAAGCAGGTTTTTCTTTTAATTTGATTAATCTGAAAATAATCAGCAGATTACAAATAATCGGCAGATTAAATTAGATTTTAGGTGTAGCAGAAAAATATTTTTTTACCCTATTAATTAATCTAACAAGTAATCAGGAGTGATTATCAAAGTAGATGTTCATTGAAGTGCTTGTTGCACATTGTTTTTAGGAGAATACTAGACAATATGTGAAAGAAAATACTTTTTAGTAACTGCTTTTGAACTTTTTTGTAGCCTACTTATCAATGAATCAAACCAACAATTGGCAATCTGATTATCGAAACAGTTGTTAGTTGCAGCCATTTATCAAATATGTTTAGGTACAAATTGTATGGATTATACAGCATTAATATAATTGGCTCTTGTAGTTGTCAGACAACCATAAATTGCTCTTTTTCCCTCAATTTACTGGCGTCTTTCTGGGCTGAAGGAATCTCTGTCTTACGGTTGTTACACTCAGAGAGCTGATGCAGCACAAACAGAGTGGTTTTCTCACAACTCTCCCTTAATATTGCCGTTAATGAGTAAGTTGATGTAGTTGAACGTTTAGTTAATAAATATGTCAGACTTTTACCTCTCTCTCTCTCCCACTTTCCACTCCTTGTCTCTCTCTTGCAGTTTCCCAGGCTCGCTGAGAAATCGCAATTAGTTTTAGATTTACGCTACGATGACAGACAGTGGTATATAAATAGAGGTTAAACACACAATTTACATATTAATTTCATGATTCATTTAATCAATGATTTATGTGGATATAGATTGCTTTTAATCCGCCTCTCAGCGGCAGCGTTTGCTCTCTCGCTCTTGCTCTTCTCCGCTCTTCACTGAGCATGACAGAATAGAGTGCCGAGCTCTTTCTTTTCCTCCCTCTATCTCTCTCTCCCTCTGTCTCTCTTTCCTCGGAGCTGTTCAGTGGCTTGGAGAGGAATGCGAATGGAGGGGCTCCAAACGGCACTCCTAATTGGTTTAATTTTTCAGTGCGTGCACCGAACCTGACACTCGTTTACTGCGCGCCGCTGTATCTTCTTTCTCTCTCTCTCCGATCTCCCTCTCGGCTCTCTCGCTCTCTCTCTCCATTAATAAAAGGGTAATAATCGCTCCGGTTAAAGGGATGGTAATGAGAGCAGTGGTTATGGTGATTGGTGGCGGCGGTTGTGTATTCATAACAGATCTCTCATACTGAGGCAAGAAGGCTGTAATTGAGCCATGATTGAGACACATACGCTCCCCTCCACCGCACAGCAACATGGGACCGGCGGGTACGCCGGGGAACTGAAGGAAAAAAGAAACGAAAAGGAACCAAGCAAGGCTAAAGTTTAGATGGTTCTGCTTAAAAAGTATGTATACAAAATTTTGAAACAAGTTGGCAAGTAGGATTGTTGTAATGTTTTTTCTCTTTCAACATGGACGGCTTTGTCTTTTTTTTCTTTTCACCAATTCACTTTGCCTTTGGCCTCTGGCTCTGTGATTATTAGAGACTGACAGATCACCCAGACCAAGTAATCGGCTGATATTTGGTCATTTCCAAAATCTAGCAATAGCTAGACTTTTTTTCTCAGAATTGTTAGTTTATATCTCACAATTCTGACTTACTTTTTTCTCAAAATTGCGAGTTATAAAGTCAGAATTTTGTGCAATTCTGACTTTATAACTCACAATTCTGACTTAATAACTTGCAATTTTTACTTTATAACTCGCAATTCTGACTTTATAACTCGCATTGGCGTGTTATAAAGTCATAATTGTGATATCTAACCTCTGGTGAGATATAAAGTCACAATTCTGAGTTTTTCCTCGCAATTGCGAGTTCATATCTTGCAATTTTGACTTTCTTTTTTTCTCACAATTATGAGTTCATACCTCGCAATTCTGACATTATAACTCGCAATTTTGTCTTTATAACTCGCAATTCTGACTTTATAACTCGCAATTTTGACTTTATAACTCGCAATTTTGACTTTATATCTCGCAATTCTGACTTTATAACTCGCAATTCTGACTTTATAACTCGCAATTCTGACTTTAGAACTTGCAATTGCGTGTTATAAAGTCATAATTGTGAGATATGAACTATTGTGAGATATAAAGTCACAATTCTGAGTTTTTCCTCGCAATTGCGAGTTCATATCTCGCAATTTTGACTTTCTTTTTTTCTCACAATTGTGAGTTTATACCTCGCAATTCTGACTTTATAACTCGCAATTTTGACTTTATAACTCGCAATTCTGACTTTATAACTCGCAATTCTGACTTTATATCTCGCAATTGTGTTTATTTCTCAGAATTGAGTTTATAACTCGCAATTTTGACTTTATATCTCGCAATTCTGACTTTATATCTCGCAATTTTGACTTTATTGCGTGTTATAAAGTCAATTGCGAGATATTAACTGTCAGAATTGCGAGTTTATATCACAATTCTGAGAAAAAAAGTCTGAATTGTTAGATTAAAAAGTCGCAGTTACCTTGTTTTATTTTTTATTTAGTGGCGGAAACGGGCTTCCATAGAATGTTATCGTGATACATTGTTCTAGCAAATAAAAATAGCTTTTTTAACCAAATAACGGTTACACAAGTAGGATAAGATGTAAGCTTGTTAACTGAAGGATAACTGAAAACACAAAGGCTTCAGCTTTGGTATGTAATATGTCATTTAAAATACATTGATTTACAAATTACTAATAAAATGATTTATCATTTCCAGTCAGGCACAGAGTACCAATGAAAGTTGCTTTAGTCAGTGGAATGGCTTTGGGTCATATGAAAAATGAGTGTTAATAGCAGACAGAATCCTAAGTAAGTTCAAATGTACTGTAATGACAGCTATTTATCTGATTTTGATGGCCTGTATATTCTCTAACCAAGAAGTCCATGAATTCAGCTTAATTTTCTGTTTTGAGTGTTACGATAACATAACACTTTGTATTCACCACGTTTTGACATCTGCCCCCTGCATACTGTTCACACTTTATTCTCTTATCATATTCCACATTTGGCTGAAAAATAAATGCGGTATATCCAAATGACAATCGCTGGGAAATAACATGTTACTTAAGTGTTTTATCAGAGGATTCAGACAAACAGACCTTTTTCATAAGTCGTAAAAAAATGAAAATTAAAGCTCATGTTGGCGGAGAAGGAACAAATTGGGATGATTTATTGGCGCTGACATGAACGTGTCACTGCGGGGGGAGAGCGGAATAAGAGAGAAAGAGAATGAGAGAGAAAGTGGGGGAGGAAAGATGGAATACGGAAAGGCGCGATATAGCTGTTCATCTTGCGGAAGGTAAATAATGGTCTTTAATTATTTGCTGGTGGAGCTGTTGAAAGCTTGGGCTGATACTGTCATTGGAACGATGCTGCTGGTGTGACGTGTGGTTAGGAATGTTAAAGGTGATAAGTGTGTGTGAGAGAGAGAGAGCATCAAGGAAATGTATCTCTAGACGCGTATGTGTGTGAATGATGGCTTTGCATGTAATAAAAACACACTGGAATCAAGCGGCAGGTAATAGGGCTGTATTAACCTCCATCCATTTAAGAAGAACCCCAGGTCCATTGATTGGATGCCCATCAGCCACATATAAATCCATCAGTTCAATCAATAAATGACTCATGATTGAATTGCATCATCATTAGTGTTTATGACACACCATCTCTCCTCATTTAGCCTGAACAAAAATGCTGGAAATGGACGTATTCAATTGTGACATCAAGACAGTCGGCCAAAATCTATTGCATGCTTTTTGCTTGCTTTATCTTGATTTTTGAAATATGCCATTACCCGTTTGATTAATTTAAATGTATTATTATTTGCAAAGCCAGTATAAGTAAATTCACTGCACAATACATTTCATGCGTTGCGCAATGCATAATGCGAAATGTAGTGCTTTCACTGTGCATCCTTATCATGTGAAATATCTCTCTGCAGATAAGAATTCATAAAAACACAGTAGCAAGAAAAACATGATTTTGAGTCATAAGTTTAAAATGTCAAGTTGAGGTCAGCTTTCCGAAGGATGTCCAGACCTGTTCCTGGAGGGCCACGACTTGCAGAGTTTAGCTCCAACCCTAATTAAACACACGTGAACCAGCTAATCAAGGTTTTCAGGATTACTAGAAACTTCCATGCAAGTGTGTTGGAGCCATTTAAAAATATTTCTCTCTTTGTTGGAATTAGGGCTGCACGATAAATCGAAATGGAATCGAGATCGCGATTCGACCGAAGCTGCGATTGTCATGCGTATCTTTCAGTGAAGCACGTTTCAGTGATCCGCAGTAAATCTCCATCCAAAGGCCAGATGGTGCTCTCACGCTGAAACTCCAAATATGCCTCGCAGAAAAAACCCAGACTGCAGCTTAATAAACAGAAGATTCAACTGCTTTCATTGATTCAACGTGACTAATAAACACGACTACGGCAATATATGTTTTATCGGATTTCTTATTATTATAATTTTCATTAAAATAAAGTATATTTATAATGCTTAAATACTACACGATTTTTTTGCGTAACTTGTCAGTGAACTACGGCTATGTGTAGTAAATTCTGCTCCATCTGAAAGCACGTGATGATGATTTCCTTCTGATTACAGAACCGGCTTTACTAACAAAATGCGCATAACAATCATATTCGATTAATCGTGCAGCCCCAGTTGGATTAGTATAACATGTGAACTTCTGGCTGAAACAGTGGCAGGAGTTTGTGGTGGTGCTACAAAAGGCGGGGCAAAAGGCGTGTTTAGGAAACCTGTTTGGAAACAAACATTTTTTTCTCTGGTGATGCGCAATTTACATTTAAAGTCAACTTGAAACAACATTCCCAAGCCATTTTACTTCCATAATGTGATTTATTTCAGAGTGAAACAGGAAACTCAACAAGAAACATTATTAGGACAAGACTTTTTGGATCGTGAAAATTTGGCATTTCATAACAAAATTGAGTCAATCCTGAATGTAAATTTGCTGAAGCAATACCTAAATGGCTAATTAATTGAACATTGAAGTGACCTCAGTGGAAAATAAATGTCATTTCAGAGACAAAGCAGGTAATTTTATTAGAATTTTTTTTAAATCAGCATATTTGGATATTATTTGTGGATTACTATATACGAGTACTTAGATTCTGCATGCTGTGAGTGTATGTTTTATAAATTTACCACTCTGCAGAAAGAAGTACCCTCAATGCCAGTGATTTGCCAGACTGGCATCAGGCATGCTGGCATGGGCACAGACTGCGAGTCAGAGGAGAGCTGTTCGCGCACCCTTACCTGCCGTAAAACCCAGCCCAAAAACCCAACCGCAGGCACGATCCACTTTTTACGAGCCCCGTGCAGCTCATAACACACACCGGCTACACATGGGAAAGTGTGAGTGAGTGCGTGCGAGTGTGTGCGTTTTTGGCAAATGCGTATCCCGGGATGCTCGCACGGCCGTGCTAATATCTCTCGTAACTATTTCAGCTCATTAATTTTCCCCTCAAAGTTTCCTTCAGTCGCCCCTGCGCAGTGTGTACGGTGCCTCTTTGATATTCAGAGTGTGTCGAGCCGTTTGGACGAGGAGAGCTCTCTGAATAGACACAGCTCAGAGTTGAATAACTCTAAAAGAGGACTGATGCGTTTGGTACAGCTGTATGGCGAAACATATGAAGTGGAGTTATCTGGTGTTAACTTTATCTGATCTGGCGTACAAACGAACCGTTATCTCAGTGTCCAAGTCAGTAATGTGGGAGACACCAAGCTTGCTGCAAAAACACTCTGTTACATGCATACACGCATTTTTCACTGCATCACAAACATTCAGAGATGCATCAAGTCATGTTAATCAGTTCAAAATGTTTTATGCATCATGCATTTTTGTTTCAGTATGTTGAATGGCCAGAGAAGCATTAATTAATGCGAATCATTCTAAAATGTATGCATACCCGTATTTTTCACCATGTCACCAACCCCCAGAGATGCATCAACTAATGTGAATCGCTTTGAATTGTCTTACGCAAAGATGCATTTTTCTGCAGGTCACAAACCCCGAGATGCATCAACTGGCTGAATCCGCCCGTGATGTCTTGCGGATAAACACTTTTTTCCCCCCAGCATTTCACAAACACCAGAGATGCGTCAAGTAACATGAATCGGTCTGAATTGAATGAAATGCATACTTGCATTTCTCAGCATGTCACAAACACCCAGATATGCATCAGCTAATGTGAATCTGCCTGAAAATTCTTATGCGTACACACATGTTTTTGTTTTTTCAGCATGTATGCAACATCGACCAATGCATCAACTAATGTGAATTGCTTTGAAATGTGCACAAACATGCATTTTTCAGCATTTCACAAACACTCAGAGATGCATCAAGTGACATAAATCAGTCTGATTTGTCTTAAACATACCCGTATTTCGCAGCATGTCACAAACACCCAGTGTAATCAAGTAATGCGAGTCATGCAAATCTTTCATGCAGACACATGCATTTTTGTAGTGCATGTTGCAAAAATCCAGTGACACAAAAAGTAACATGAATCGGTCTGAAATGTCTTGCGCTCACACACATTTTTCAGTACATCACAAACATGCACAGATGCAGTGTGAAATGTTCTGGCATGCCTTGCATGCATCCACACACATTTTTATTGAATGTCACAAACATCTAGTGATTCATAAAGTACTGTGAATGTGTCTGAAATATCTTCCACCCGCATGCATTTATCAGCATTCACAAATGCAACAAGTACCATGAATCAGTCTGAAATATTTTGCGCACACACGTTTTTTTCAACAAACACTCTGAGAGTGAGATGCATCAAGTAAAGCAAATCATCTGAAATCTCTTGCATGCATCCACATAGATTTTCTACTGCATGTTGCAAACATCAAGTGATTCATTAAGTAATGTGAATCAGTCTGAAATATCTTCCATTAACATGCATTTATCAGCATGTTACAAACACACACAGATGCATCAAGGACCGTGAATCAGTCTGAAATAGCTTACTGAAATACATATGTTTTTTTTCAGCACATCACAAGCACTCTCAGATGCATCAAGTAAAATCTCTTGGATGAATCCACACACATTTTTCAAGTTGCATGCATGTTGCAAACATCCAGTGATTCATAAAGTAATGTGAATCAGTCTAAAATGTCTTGCACATGCACATCACAAACACTCTGAGATGCATCAAGTAACATATGAATTAGATCTTCAGAGCTAATGCATGAAGACAGTGAATGCACACACGTTGTGTTCACCTCACACCTTCTCATCCAACTCCAGCGCTCACATCCTCAGCATCTGAAGGACACCAGAGTCATAAACATATACATACATGGCATCACACACTGACACGTCTCTATGCACAGCATTGCATGGGAATGAAAGCGCGTGTATTTGAGCAGAAGCGCATGGTAAAATGGGGCGGTGAATAACCGGGTCAGGGTTAGTGTATACGCAAGGTCACGTTTAAAACACACAGGTTGGAAGGGCCCATAAATCAGCCTGCGCATACGGCTGCCCTCCGCACTGCCTGATTTAACACCTGCGCCCAGACCTTCCTTGTCAGGCCCGGCATTCTTTATTACCCGCCTCTGCTCACTATAGCAGCAGCGCAGATAGAGTTCACCTTTGAAAGAGCCGCAGTAACTCTCTCTCTCTCTCTCTCTGGTGTGCTATCTATCTCCTTTCTCTTTTCCTCTCTGCCCTATGGTCACAGTTCAGGGAGTGGTCAGATATGTGAAGGTAGAAGGGGAGACGATCACGTACAGGAAATTGACCATTTAATGCTTCCTTTTTGTAAAACCAAAAGCAGAATGAGACTGTGTTCACGCATAGACTGCATGTGTGGTTGGTGGTCTTAAAGGGTTCATCGACTGCCTTTTTTTATTATTTTGTACTGTTCTCTTAGGTCCACTTATAATGTTACCAAATCTGTACATCAAAAACATCATAATTGAGAAGTAATAGGCTATTTTCTGTCCTGTTTTGACCCCCCTCATCAAAACGCTCTGTTTGAATAGGCGTGACGGATTGTAGACGTGAAGTTGTGTGTGTTTGACAGCCTACATCCTTCATAGATGGAAGCTGCTGTGGTTTTGGTTAAAAACGCATAAATACATATCAAATGATCTGTAGTAACAGACAAAGCAGTAGTGACCACATAATAAAAACAGTTACTCAAACTTGTGTGAAGTAATGAAGTGAACAACAGACCAAGTTCTTACTCATGCGGTCTGAATCTTCATCCACTGGATCCAGTTCATCCACTCTTTCCTATGTTGGGATCAGAAGGAAGGCGATGCAAAGACTGTTTTTCCACAACTTGTTGTCTTCGGAGCATCTTTATTGTTTGGCTTCTGCATAGCCCTATGTTTGCTTCTCTCGTTATTTACACTACATGCGTGAATTGGTGGGAGGGGCTAAACAGGCAGTGATGTAGAAGCAGGCATTGATGATCTGCGGAGGCGGGGTTTAGCCACACTATTATGTCACAAAGTGGCACATTCCACAACCTGTCGTTTTGGCAGATTGACTTCAATATAAGCTGTTTTAGACTAACGAGAAAGTTTTGAGTTCTGAAACATATAGGATTTTTTATAGTACAATGACCTCTTATATGTCAAAAGATCAAGGGAATTCTGAATTCTCAGTTCATGACCCCTTTAAACTGTTATTACTGTTTAGTATGTTTTGTGAGTTGCTTGTTTCTTTGTGATATTGAGAAGAGAAGTTGCATTGGCACAGTTGACATGTCCTGCAGTGTGACATGTGATATTCTTCCTAAAATGGTTTTAATTAGCATTGTGCTAATAATTTACACTTTTTTTATTTTTAAATTGAAATTTAAGTTTTTCATAACCTCATATTCGTTCAACTACACTGAGGGCATACAGGAAATTGACCATTTAATGCTTCCTTTTTAAAAAGCAGAATGCAAGTGTGTCTGTGCATGGTATGCATGTGCAGGTGTGTGGTCTTGAACTGTTATTGGAAAGTTGCTGTTGCTGTTACTGTTTAGCATGTTTGGCGAATTGCTTTAAGCTCTCTAGAAGAAAAGTTCAACATGCATTTGTGGAATTGATATTCCTTATGAAAATTAACAAAGGTATAACTACAAATAAAACCAAAAATACATGGTTAATAGTTAAACCATGGAAACTACAAATTAACCATGGTTTTGCAAAACTAACCATAGTTTAAGCATGGGATTTGTCGTAAAACTGTGGTTTTACAAATGGTATGATGGAATGATCCGACAAAAAAAACATGGTTTCTACACTTTTACTATAATAAAACCATGGTTAATTTTCATAAGGGATGTGTTAAAACATGCAAAACTTTTTAAACAATTTGCTAGCTATTTATAATTACCATGCATGTAGTTTTAATGGCCTCATACCAGTTTAGACACTAAAAGAGAGCATGTGTTGGAAATAGACAATGTAATGCTGACATTTTGTAAAATAGAAGGCAGAATGCAACTGTCGCGGTTGGCATGTTAAGTCCTGCAGTGTGACTTGAGAAACTGTCGGTAAAAATCCATCAAAAGTCCATTTTGCTGATTATTTGCAATTTAGACCCTGAAGTTTGGAAAAAGCAAAAAGAGATTACAATAGTAAAAACTTTAAGCGGCATTTTATTAATTAATTTTTTTATAGTGCAGAAATGTATCAAGCTCAACTTTGAGGCAGAAATCACAGGGAACAAACACCAAAAGTTTCCAGCATGTCCAGACGTACATTTTTCAGATCACCGCTCCAAGCAGCCGCAAATATCTTCCGTCTTCTTTGACAAATCAGGATCTGGGTTATAATGTATGTTAAATAATAGAGCTCACCGGAGGTCGGGCTTTGCTCTTTTGTCATCTGTAATAGAATCTTCTTTTCCATCATTTCTTCTGCTGTCGCCAGGCCGGAGGGCCCCGAGGGGGCCTCAGGGGGACAGTGTGTAAGAGATGGACTCTTTTGCCAGGGGCCCAAAGTACTAAAATGCAAATGTAGTTTTTGATTGATGATAAAGTTGGCCATAGGATGATGGATCGTAAGAGTTAGAATAATGAGAATTTAACATATTGCAACTACACAGGGTAAGTAGAAAAACTGTGTGAAGTGGCAGTTTGGAATTAACTTATGTTATTATTCCTATTTACGTCTATTAAAGTTACAATTTTCAACCAAAGCAATCACTGTAATTTAAACATACTTAACAGACAATACATAAAGTCAAAAATTTGAAGCCTGTTTTCAACTTTTTAACGCAGCATTGAAATATTTCATGCCGCCCAGAACGCCCACACTCACTTTTGTGAGTGGTGTGTGTGTGTGTGTGTGTTCCTCACACGACTTGTCAGGTCCTCCCTAATAGCAGCTTTACGAATAAGTTCAAAAATTGACAACTTGTCATAATCGCGACGTGTTGTCAGCAGGTCTGTGAATGTCTTACAGGATAGTTAATTTATAACGTCAGGCCGTTATATGCATTCTCCGTCAACTGACTGTCAGGTAGTCGCTCCGCCCGCCGTTCCGAGACTGGGAAGAAAAAGAGAAAGTCGGTACTGTTTGATTACTGTACCTCTACGGTCCGTGGGCTACAATTGTTCTCGACGAAGCAAAATGCGAACGCTACCGTTAAAAGAACTTCGGCAAAATTCCTGTCACAGATGTAGCAGTTTCACGCCTCTCCTGTCAAGAGCCTCTCGCTTCAGTGCCGTTTCCGTCCAAAATGTAGTCCTTAGCATTGTTCGGCATTTCTTCCTCAACAATAGTTCTCAAAATGATGAGTGCTATTATTTGCCTGCTAACACTGACACATAATTGGATGGTGTCTCCCTTAATCTGAGCTGTTAGGCAACAGCGTTGTCAAAACGCTGAACAAGTTATGAGATTAATTTCCTATAGAGCATTGTGAGCTTGTCACTCACAAAGTGCTCATGAATTATTTTAGGGGCCCGCAGAAAGTTTTCACGTCACCTCGAGATGTGTTCAAAAAGATTCGGCTTTTAAATAATGTTGTTTAGTGAGGGCAGTTGCCAAGCAGTTTGTGCTTGGCAAATTGATTATTATAAGGTTACAACAAGTATGTTCATCTTTACCACAAAGCTACGCTTAAATATTAATGTGAAATGATGTCATTATAAAGTCAGTACATTGTATCAAGCTTAAAATGCAATTACCGGTCCAGCTCCGCACTGTAAAGTTGCATAAACTATTGATAGAGTAAAAGGATGTGAGAACAGTGGTTTTACCGTGGTTAAGGGGTGGTTTTAGGCAAAACACAAAGCTGCAGAAGCAATAAGGTATAGTACACTGATGTTCAGTAAGTAAACTGATTTGCTTATCTCCTAAAGGAAATTTGAGTGGTGATTTCTTGTAAAAAAATATTCCCAAAAACACCCAAGGTTGTGGAAGTGTCATAGTTTTTAGAGTGAGCAGTATAAAATAATAATAATAATATATATATACAATATATATATCTATTATATATAATTATATATATATAGATCTATGTAAATAGTTCAGTCATGAAACTCTAGATGGCACATTGGGTGTTAACGTAACTGATGATATTCAGAGAGTTAAACGACTTGGCACAAGCTGATTGGTTCATGCTGCATATGCAGCCAATGAGCTTACTGCCTTGCATTTACAGTATATGGCTGGCTAGCATTCACTAGAGATTTTTGCAGCGCACTTTCAGAGTTTCTCTGAAACCCTCCACCTTCCCCAGCTCCACCTGTATAGATCTGCTACGGGTTATTTTATATGCTATTTGTGCAGCAGCAATATGTCTTAAATACTCACAGCACCATATCGCCATATGCATTGGCAGTAGCAAGTTCCTATACTTGCTTGCAGCAGCAGCAATAATCTACAACCACAGCAATAATCAACAGCAGCAGCAATTCAGCAGCAGCGTAGCAGATCTCTTCCGCCAAGACCAAATACATTAACATTGTCATATCCATCACCATGCTAAAATCTTCAGAGAGTTGTCATGATTGAAATATATCAAAATGAGCCCTTTTAACTTTCTTACAAATACATGTTACTTTTTTGGTGCACATAATTAAATGCATCAGATTACAAAAGTTAAAATGGCTTTTTGTGCTGACTCTAAGGTGTATATGTCACTCTTGAACTCTAGAGACATCATAAATCTCTAACTTATAACATTTAATTGACTGACGCTTGTGCAGTAAATCAAAATAACCCGTTACTGGTGTGGAATGATGTGATATTAAACCAATTACACACATTATGAAACCACAGTTGGTCATGAATAGTGTCCAACCCCTCCTCTGGGACTAAAGTCAATGCCAGAACATTTGAACTTCACATTTAATAAAATACAATTATGCATTAAAGTTGTATTTTCCGCATTCTCATCTTGCTGTTTCTCTCTTTTTTTTTCTCATGTGGCGATCCATCCTGTATGTTCCCGGGTTCCTCACACCAGGTAAGTGCATAGAACCACACTCACACATCACAGGCATCTGATCTGGGACCTTTGGAAACACGTGGCAAGAGAGCCTCGCAGTAAGGAATGCAGAAAGAGACACGGGAAGGTCATGATGTCACAGCCTGAAAAATGTGGCCATTGATAGGGGTTAAGAGAAATGTCCACTTCACACACACGCTCGCTCCTGAGAGGGCCGCGAACAGCGCTCCTTTTTTTAGAAACAGGTGCTGCATTGCATTTCTTCCCTCGGGCCTCCTGCAGCAGATAATGCACGCCATGACATTTGGTCTGGCTTAATACACCTCTTTGTCACAATCGCCGGCGTAATTGTCTTCTATAGAGCGGCATGCTTTTAATTAAAGTGAGTGGTAGGCTCTGACAGAAATGATTTATTTCATGCACTCTGCTATTGGGTCGCGCGCAGCCGCAAACACGCACGCCTCCGAGTGTCTCGGCGCACGGGGCAAATTAATTACAGCAAATCAAATTAAACAACGCCACCAAATCACACTGTCTATCTGTGTGTGCCGTGGCAGCCCCAACAAGAAGTTTATTGAAACGAAGGAGAGAATGAAGCGTGGAGAAGAAGCGGCGGTGGTTGGATGGAGAGGGCGACTCAATTAGGGAATTAATGCATCGTGTTCGAAATATGGATGTGAAAATATCACAGACTGTTGGTGGTGTGTGAGAGCGTGTCCTTTTTCTCCTCTTTTCACGGTTGGGTTCAGAGGTTAAAAAGGCTTATTTGAAACTCTTGAACTGTATTTAGAGACCTTTTAAATAATCCATACATGTTTATTTCAGTAATAATGCCCCTTTCTTTAGTTTTAAATGCACTTTTTCGGCTTTCTAAAGTAGCATTAACACGATTGATTAGAAGGCCGTATGAGATGCAGTCCAGCTGAATGCACACCAAATGTTTAATTGTCTTAAGGGACCTAAATTAGCCCAGTTCCTTCCCTAAACTTAGTCTCTGATCGATCTCAGGAAAAAGAAGAACTCGCTAGATGCATTCGTTCCTTCTGGCTTAAATATACCTATTTCTTGTCATCTGTGTTCGGTGGCTGAACAATCACGCTCTTAAACAATAGCCTTTCTTTGCTCCAACAGCACTGTGTTTGAAAACATCCTGTTATTCGTTTCAATGTTATAAAAGTTAATTAATTGTCCCATCCTGTCTGCTTGGGAGGTACAAATGCACAACTCGGAAAAAGTGATTAAAGTGCTGCAGAACAGCGTGAAAAACAAACAGCTATCTGTCATTTGAGGTTTAGCTCTTTGTGTGGCAGGATTTGGTGATGGCTCACAACAGCGATGGAGGAAATAATTTGATTAAAAAAGAAAAAGTAATCAAAGTCTTTGCTTTGCAAGTCAGTTTCGAAGTATTAAGCTTGGAGTCAAGTCGAGTGAAGACTTTAATTTAAGCTTTGCATGTCGTGTAAATAAATCATGCATAGTTTTTTTTATTACTTTATACATTATATTAAGTCATACAAGAAGACTTGTAAATCTTGTTATACAGTATCCATTTAGCAATATCAATATCATAAATCTAACTTGAAACATAAATGGCTATATGTTGGGCTTGTTGTTAGAAACAAAACGATTTGACAGTTAAACTGTTCATTTAGATTCATTCACTTTTATATCCATTAATTAATTTTCTTAGATGGCTGTGACAGTTGACCTGTTAAAAATAAAATAAATAGTTCTTAAATTTGTCAGCTCACTGCAGTACAGTAGAGACTGTACATAAAACGTTTCATTTTTGCTAGCTATTTATAAAATGAATAAATACGTTTATGAATCAGTTTTTTGATGGTAACTTACAATAACGTGCAAGATTGGTCATGTCAAATTTTCATTTTTTTTTTTAGTTATTTGAAGTCCTTAATAGTTTTACATATATTATGTTTTGTTAGTTACATCATTGCAATAATGGAGGAATAAATATATAAATGCGTACTAAAATAACATGATAAACTGTTCCTCATTCAATCGTGCATTGCTATGTAAGTTTAAATGTGTTTTTCAAATAGAGGAGAGCAAGATTTTTTTTTGCACTCCTCTCATGGTGAATTTCCCTCTTGTTTCTTGTTGCTGTACTTTGTGCACAAAATGAAAGATTCTCTCTTTTGGGCCACTCCTGTGATTTTTAATTAAATAAGGGTCATGTGTATAGTCCACCTCCCACGTTTAAAGGAATTTAATCTGGAGTCAGGACAGAAGAGTATGTGTGTGTGTGTGCGAGTGTGTGTGCGTCTCTCAGTCTCAGCCATGTCACTCATAGCCATGACCCGCCTGTACCCCAGGGCTGTGCGGGTCAGTGTGAATGGAGCCGTGTGTGTGTGAAATTGAAAGTGAGACAGACTTGCACCTGCACCCTTAATAAATGTAGTCAAGTAGCCGGGACATCTCTCTTATTCCCCCTGTGTGTGTGTATTGTGTACACAAACACGTATTCACAGATCTTTTACTGGTATGACTTTCCCACTGTAACAGCTTATATCAGAAAGGACACATTACTAGTTAAAGAATAATGCACTTTAAAGAGTTTTTTTTTTTTTTTTTTTTTTTACCATATATTCACACTTATTTGGTTTTAAACCTGTCTGGATGTTTGTCTTCTGTAAAACACAAAATGAGAGATTTTTAAAGAATGTTCTCGCTGCTCTTTTCCATACAGTGAAAGTGAATGGGACTGGGGCTGTCAAGCTCCAATAGTCCTTACAAATTCTGAGCTATATTCCAAGTGTTTGAATTTATATGAAAGCTTTGTGAACAGACCAAAATTTAAGACGATTTAAAATGATTATGAAAGTATCTTCCCACAATTTGTTTCATAAACCTTTTTATATAAACACTTAAATGCTGAGATGTGCACTAGACATCTTGTAGCTTTGTGCAGATGCCATTATATTGCAGCTTTTAAAGATTTATGTTCATAACGTTGGAGTAAAGATTTAATCAAAAGCAAAGACTACGAGATGCATGTAATTCAACCAAGGCAATTATTTCAATTTTATGCTGATGCCATTACCATAGAGACCTGTGTCATGTCAACCCCCCTCCCCTCCGTACACGAATACACATCATTTAGCCTATAGTTTATGCTGATCAATGGTTGGCAATTACAGCTCAAACCTTTTGAAAACCTTTCGAGTGAGAGAGACACAGAGAGAGTATTAATGAAAACTCCTGAACAAATACTGTGTAATTGGCTCGGGCCAGCAGGGTAATTGGCTTGTTCAAAGTTGGGGGAAAAAAAGGAAAGCGGAACCCATAGAGGAGAAAGTCAGGGGAAATGTTAATATTGCAATATTGCTTAAAAATTATGATGACATCAGCAGCGAGTGGCGGTAAGGTGAGCATGGATGGAGTGTCGACTTCAGACAGCAGCAGGTAAATAAGCATATCATTAACAAAGGATTGTTAGCGTGTATTGTGTGGTTCTCAGTGTTTGGCAGAGTGCATGGGGGTCTGCTGAAGGGTAGGGTGGTGAGGGGGGTGGGCGTGGGATGTTGTAGTGAATGAGGAGAGGGCAGGTTGGGGGTTTGCGCTGAAGGGTGTCGACGTGGACGTGAGTGGGGAGGAAATAAACGGACTCAGTAAAATCGGTTCTTGAGCGTAAGGTTTGGGGGGATGTGTGTCTTTCTCCTCTCTCGTGGAGGTCAAGGCCCTCCCGGGGCCGGGATATTGGGGTGAGGGTGTGCTGATATCGCGGGGGGTGGTGGGGGGTCCCGAAATAATTACTTAATATTGGATGAACAAAGAGAGGCTCATGCATAAATACACACAAACTTTGTACTCAGACAAAAAAAAACAATGTGCTAGCCCGCCAATTGACGGTCGCAGACAGAACTGTAGTCGCAGTGCATTGGGGCGGGGTTTGGTTGTGGGTGAGAGGGGGGCGGAGCGGCTATTTTGTAACCTGTTCAAATATCTCTACACACACATATTTTTCTTTGCTACCTTGCAAAAGTAATTTCTGATCAGAATTTTTTATTTGTTTCCAGAAAAACAATTCTAATGCGCAAACAACAGAGCAGAATTTCTAGGATAGTATTCCGAATATATCTTTAAGAAAAAAATTTTGTTTTATTATATTTTACAGTATAATAATAATGTGCATATTGTAGACTGTGAACATACTGTAAACCCAAACAGTATATATTTGATGTTCTGCTGTGTGTGTCGTATATATGTACTGTATGTTCGGTGTGTGTGTGTATATATAAGCAAAAATAAATAAATTTATGTATATATCCTATTATGTATATAATATATACATAACCCACACACACAAATATATGCATATTCCAAACCCTCAACCATACTTTTCCTTATGCTCCTGGTCTCGGTCAGACCCACACACACCTCATTCAAGCATTTGAAGCCGGCTACACGTATTAAACAGAAAGAGAGAGAGAGGGAAAAAAGGGAGACATGGGAGGCTGTATTAGTTTTGACCTCCTCTGGGTGAACTGAGAAAAAGAGAGATTTGATTAAATGGATGCCCAGGGGTCGTGACCCTGTCTAAACACACTGCAGCCCTCAGCATTAATCAAATAATCCTCCAGAAATGTTGACCAGCGCGACACTCCCCACCCCATGCATATACACAACCTGGGGATTTAAGAGTGTCAGTGTGTGTGTGTGCAAGTGTAAACAGTAGCCTTGGTCTAAAAAAAATACCACTGAATTTATGCCACCTATTTTTCACACAGTCGCAGTTTTCCTAAAGGTGAAGGACTCAATCTTTATATTATATAAGGGGAAAATTTAAGAAACGTAAGCATAAGAAGTAGCGGGTTTGTAGTTATCTCTGTAGAAACACAAATTTCAACTCGTATCTTATCTCATGAAGGTGGAAAAAGAAAAAGAGATATACAGAGGTAGCCAGGAATGGAACCAAATATTAAAGATTAACAAGAACCAATCATAAAAAAGGTATTTTGTCTTAGCTTGTTCTGTGCTGAAAAGATGCTGGTCCTAACAGTCATGCCACCAGCAGAACTTAAAACTGGCCATCCAGGGTAGTCTAGATGGTTTTGATAGTTAACCCCTCAACTCAATTTTATTTCTAAAGCACTTTCCAAGCTACAGTGTGGACCAAAGTGCTGTACAAAAAATTGTCCATCACCACAAAACCCCCCAAAATGCAGGGTTTGTAAGCAGCAACATCTCAACATAAAAGAGACAACGTTTGACTACATATTCTGAAAAGGACATGGACATAGGTCATCGTGTGCTAGTCACACAATAGGAATTAGCCTGGCCAAAAATGTGGCCCGATTCTTTTCGCCACTGAGTGGCTTCTGACAATGGATGCTGTCTGCCTGCCGCAGGCCAACAGAAATTAGAGCAAAGACCAGCACTGTCAAGTGTCAGAGCGAGAGAGCCGGACCTTTTGTGATGTTTCCAGTGAGATTAGGGAAAGTGCGCTTCATTGAGACCTCAGATTTATCAGTAATTATCACGCCGCTGCTTCCACACAAACCTAAGCCTTCTGGGGGTGAACGGGGGTGGCGACTCGCTCCCCATTGCATTTTATTTTCATTAATCATAGACATGTGAAGTCTTAACTAAGCCCCCCCGATGCTGGCGGACTATGGGCATTCTCACTGACTGGACCCAAGTATGCGACACAAAAAACGGCGGGGCGGTATGCATGAGAATATTGTCTGTCCGAATAGCCGCCCCATTGGTGTGCATTCATTCTTCTTTTATTTGGGCACAGGAGCCGAGGGAGGGGGGTTGTAGTTAGAAGGGCTAATGTGGGTGAATTACGAGGGAAAACCTCTGCAGCTGAAGGCCTGAGAGAGAATGGAAGTCAACGGGAGAATAATGGCTGGTGTGACAGTCACGCCTGGGGCAATTCGTCTGTCCTCTGTGCATGCCGCTCTCTAAACAGTTAAAGATTCACGAGAGGAAGGTGAGCGCGCGCGTGCGTAACAGCTCCCTGGGTAATAGGACTACGGCGCAATCGCTGGAACAACAAGGTTATTCTTCAGGACGTTATTATGACATCTGTGTGCTAGTTAAACAGCTTGCGAATATGCTGATAAAACTGGGAGCTAATTTATAGTGTCATAAAGCCAACTTCACCTTCAGTTATTATCTGAAAATATTTATTACGGACTGTTAAAAAGTCTGAAATTAAATGCTTTATGGTCATTTATTCACAAATGTAAAGCACGCAGTGGCCCATGCGGTTATTACAAGTCTGCTGTTTGTTAAAAACAAACTGGAATAATATAGATAAGAGCATGGTGCGAGGGAAGGGAAATTTCTGCGCTCTTGGGTAAACACGGCTGCAGAATCAATTCACTAATCTGTCCATTCTCTCTGATTGAGGCCCGGTGCAGGAAACACAACGTGTTCACCCTTTTCCTGTCTAACCTTTTCTCCTTTCCAGCACTCCGTTTTGAAATTTATATATAGAGCGAAGGCGGTTGTGAAAGTCTGAGGTCATTTATGTTTTCCTCAGGACTCGTGATCCCTTTGCAGAGGCTTGAGTACCAACTAAGAACTCTTAATTCACGAAGCAATAGTACATTTCACTGTAGGGCAATCTGTAGGTGCAGTAACTGCATCGAGGGCTGCTCTTCCCACGTAAATTCTACTCTCGTGTCATCTTTTTAGGAACCGTAAAGCTTGGATGACTACTCCACGTTATCGTCAAACTCTACAAAGTACTCCCCACCGAAGATGCCACTTAAAACGCTAATTAAAAAAGAAAGTGGTGCAAATTGAAAACGATACGAGAGATACCCCTTTGATATTTGCAGATATCAGTTAGTTCTGCTTACATAAGCTCGCATAAACAGTATGCCGACTTCTATCTCTGCCCGACAGAGTTTCCTACGAAAGAACATAGTTTCCCCGAACGTGTGAGTGGGGGAGAGTGAGACTTCTGTGAAAGACAAGAGAGATTATGCTAATCGGAGCGCTTTTTGATTCTACATTCCCGGGGGTTACTCCCGCAATGGTTATTTACTTATCGCGCCATCCAGATAACTGGGCAAGATAATGGCCCCACTACATATCACTGGCTTCATTTCACCGCTAATCCTCTTCCCCTCCAGAGTCGATTCCTCTTTTGTCTAAGTAATGAGCTGTAAAATTTAACAATTCACTTTTTCTTCCTTGTGTGGAGTCACTCCCGAGTAAGGTTTGACCGGAGAAGTTAGTCTTAAACTTGCACCAATAGCGACTGAAAACTGTATAGGTTTTCCCCCTTTGTGAGCATTCTAGCTTCTCTTGGATCTCAATAGAAGACCATGTCACAAGTAGAGAGCATATTTCCTCTACAGATCCCTGCTGAATGCTTTCGTTATCGGATGTTTCCGTGTTTCGCTGTACAGTTAAGAACCACTGCTTTCTGCAGACGTTAATGCAGAAGGCCAAGCTAAACTCTTGTTGTTTTTTCAAAAAACATTTTTTCCACCCCTGAGACAATCGGTTCCTGGTTCCAGATCAGTAAGCTTTTGGGATCGATGCAGAACCTGCCTAGAACTGCCAGAAAACTTTTTGTGGTTGAAATGATTTGAGAATGGGAACCAGTCTAGAAACCTGCACTGGAACCATCGGTGGAAAAGAGGCAATTGTAGTCTCCATTCCAAAGTAAGGTGACTGGCACCTATGGTGATTGAGGGGAAATAGTAGTTGTTGAAACTGGATGTTCTTGGAAAGTCAAGGCTCGTGGGTGTATGTTGACTTGACTTATTGTATATTTACAACTGTATTGTATATAGGGCTGCCCTCTGCTTTGAAGATTTTTCTAGTCGACTAGTAGTCATTCATTTTAGCAATTAGTTGACTAATCGCACGTTTATATTAATAAACCATATAATTCATAATAATTAGCCTTTATTGCCTATAGCCTATCAGCGCTCAAGCGCACGCATAAAACTTTCCACAGTGCATTGGCAGAAGTAATGATTATGAATGCGTCAAGGAAAAAACAGCAAGAAGACTGCCTTAACATTATAATAATTCATTGATAAACTAGTGTTTTCTGTATTTTCGGCTGCAGCGATCTCCACAGTGGACATGCAAGTTTCATACGAATTACATACTCTGAAAATATTTGTATTCCAATTGAATTGGTTCATGTAAAAGTAGACAATTCACATTCTATAGATATATTTTTCATGTCGGTGAGGCAAACACGGAGTTTCGGTGCCTGTTTTTAAATGTAATTTTTTTGATGCGCTCAAGTTCACAGAGACCTAAGAGACCTAATAATGTATGCTTTCGTTATTTTACAAAAGCACAACGTTCTGTTGTTGTTGTGAGTGCACGCAAATAAAAGTAGACCTTTTACAGATTCGAAAGATGTATTACTCTGGATGAGTATTTTAAGTTAAATGCAAATGATCGCACCGGCGGCTCCAAGTTAACTGTCATGCAGTGAGCGCGTTATAATCAGCTTCCACACAAACACTTCAATAGCGCACATTTTTCTCGGTTAACGTTAAAATGAGCGGCCATGTGATATTGCGGCTACTTACATGTTTCAGATGATAAGCCACATTTGAGTTCGATGAACAAAACGAACGTTTGGATGTCCGATGTACTGTAATTACCACATAGACCAGCTGTTAATAATCTTCATGACTTCACCACATTCCCGTGGAATTTTTTTTATGCGACTAATAAAATTTTTATCAACTAAGCCTCTTCTCGTTGAGTAACGGATATTCGACTATCAGGGGGCAGCCCTAGTATATTGTATACAAGAATTCTTACTTTCCAAGTTTGATTTGTACAGGCATTTTTGTTAGATCCTGTTGTCTGGGACCAAGCAGAGCTGTTATGGTCTAATCTGACAGATATATAGTTGATGTTTCTTTGAACAGTTCCTCCTGAGTTCTTGTTTGTTTGCTAGTGTGATTCAGATCCTCTTTCCGGGCTCGTGAACTGATTCTCGCTGAGTTGTTCAGGGCAAGGAGAAGTCATACCAAGGGATGAGAGGGTTATAAGAACTGATGTTTTGCCCTTCTATCTCTCCTCCTTTTTCCTTGACTACTTCCTCTATTGCCCTTCCCCCCTCACCTCAGCTGCTTAGGCTAAATGGATACATGTAATTCATCTTTGCACTCCTTGTCAAGAGCGTTTATGTGGATTCTGAGTGTTTCTCCTTTCTCTCTCGCTCTACCCCCCTATTCTCGGCTCTCATTCCAGCTTCTGATCCCAGACAATGAAAACAATAGATGGGAGCCTCTCTTTCGCTCGTCTCTTTTCCCACACCCCACCATTCCCATTTCATGCTCTGCCTGTCGGGAGTCTTTTGTGGACGGCATTAATTCCGGCCACGCTGGATAAACTTTCAGCAAAAACAATACAGTCTTGTATTTGTTTATTTATTCGTTTAGTCATCCTCCGCTCTACGACCATCTGCCAAGTGTATTAACGCACACAAAAAAGATTCTTTTTAACTTTCATCCCCATTAATATTTACATATAATTCTCTCATTTTGTGAACAAGGCCTATAGTTCTGGTGTTTAGACTCACACGGTCATTTTTGAAGGGTTGCGTAGGAAGGAGTGACATCAGTAGCTTTTGGTGCTCACCATAGCCACATAGCCGTAAATTCCACCCCGCGGTCCACCCTTGTGTTCAGATCGCCCAGAGCTAAGGGAAATGGGCTGGAAAAAATGTCTGTTATCCCAGCAGTGCCAGTATAGTTACAAAAGGATGTTTATATGGCTGGCCCTGTTGATATTAGATTAAAATAATGGAATTTGACCATCTTATGGAGCCATTTCTGGACTGCATTAGGAACAGAACAGATTACAGCGCAGAATACATTGTTTTTTGTTGAACGTTAAAATGTGCTAAATGCACAGAAAACGTAGAGGTGATGCATGTTTTTTTTCTGTTAAAATACCTTCTCCTGTCTCAGAAATGAAAATTCTGTCATTATTTACTCACCTTCAAGTTGTTCCAAACCTGTATGACTTTCTTTATTCTGTTGAAAACACAAAGAGATATTTTGAAGAATGTGAGTAACCAAAGAGTTGCTGTTGACTTCCGTAGTATGGAAAAAATACTATGCCTAAGTCTATGGCTACCAGCAACTGCTTGGTTACTTACATTCTTCAAAATATCTTTTGTGTTCAGCAGAAGAAACAAATGCATATAGGTCAGATGGATCTGATCTCAATGAATTGTCCCCAAAAAAAAAAAAAAGATTCAGTGATTCAAGTCATCACTCAGAGAAACTTTTTCACACCAAAATTACTTCGTTTTTTAGGTACAAATGCTGGTGTTTATCACTGTTTTAATTTTAGTTATAGAAATGAAGTGTTTAGTATGTAATTAAAGATATTAAATCCTTAAATATCTTCATTGTAGTTTATGCTTTTTTGTGTAGCTAAGCAACTGCTTTTCCAAAAGGGTCGCTTTTAACGTTATGAGTAGCTTGTAGCATAATAAAACAAATTTCAGCTTTCTCGACACTGATAAAGCGAATACCTCACAGTTTAGTCCTAACCTTTTAAAAACTTTGCAAAGCATTCTGGGTTTCCAGTCAGCGCCTTATTCAGCATCCCTTTGTGCTGCTAAAACGCAGCTGATGGCCGCCTCAATAATTCACGACTCTTTCTGTGTTTGGTCATCATTTTCATAGGTGCCTGTCTTCTGAGCTGTTTTCAACTGCTCCATGATGTTAGTATGAATAATACATGTAGTATTATTTTACATAGGTGTTAAGTTACAGAGGGGCCGTGCTGATGTCCTTTGGCTATAATAGGGTGGGACACATACAAAACAGTGACGTGCCCCAGAGGACAGGGCAATTGTCAAGCTACTTGGAGCATTGGAAAATGCCTATGAGGCAACAGTATGCTTTGCATTTAATTTGAAAAAATCAGGCACATAATGACAACATCAGCTCAGTTGTTGTTGCTATTTATATAGATGCACCAGTATAGTTGTTGTTTAATCAAAATATCACCAAAGACTCTGTGACAGTGAGAGATTATTATTAGGGCTGATTTAAAATTGAATATAGCAATGTGTGAAGATAATTCAAAAATATACATATTTTTTATCTTAAGTGGTTAAAAAAAAAAAATCAATCAATTAAATATTAAAGTCCTAACATTCTATATTTATAATAGAGAAAAAATATGAAATAACAAGAGAGATGCAGTCTCAGGCATTGGTGTAGCAGGTGTACAGTTGATCTATATCAACAACCCCTACCTGCTTGTCCATCTGTCTGTCTGTCCTGTCCTGTTCTTCCCCGCACCGCTGTGTCCCGCTGACCTCTCCGTGGCCCTTTTCATTACTGGCATTCCAACAATGTATTTGTGTAAAAAGGAATCAATTAAATTCAAATCTCTCTGAAAGCAGGCTTTGCAAGAAAAACACGGGCCAGTCAATGTTTAGACTGTGCAGCCACTGCATCTTTTTTGCTCTCTCCCTACATGTACACGTTGTTCTTGTTCTTATTTATGTATTTTTAATAAATGCAAAACAAAAAGCCCACAGACTTAATTGCTTAAGCACAACACATTTGGACAACAATATGCTCTTTTCTTTTCATATCGCATCGTTGTTTTTCTTTTCCTCCTTGGCCTCGTGTTCAGGGATGACCCCGGGTCGTACTTGCGGAGTAATCCATGCATGTTTGGAGACCGAAATCATTTTGTAATAAGGACAAAGTCCCAGTAAACAGAGATGTAAATGTTTGGCCAGGCAAGGGAGTCAGGAAATCTCGAGGCTTTTGATTTCTTGGAGTTTTCTTGCTGGCAGGACGAGGGTTAGCAGAGGGATGGGAGGCATGGAGGAAAAGGAGGGGTGTTGTTTTCCTAATCCATTTGTCCCATTCCTTTGGAAGTGTTTGTATAGAGAAAACCCTCTTTGAGTTTTTGACATGCTGAGTTTCAAAGTGAATCGAACCGCATGCTTATTGTAGGGTCATCAGCAGAGCACAAGATCAGAATAAAAAGTTCCCCGCAGTCACCAAACTTTTAAAATGTGAAGTTTGATATTTCCTCCTATCTCAGTTGAACTGTATCTGTTTGTCCAAACCATGGAAGTCAGAGTGGGTTTGAAAAGATTTGTTGTTTTTTCAGTTTGTTTGGTTATGCTAGTAGCGCAGAAGTGACACACTTCACCTTTAATTCCAAAGTAGATATTGTCGTTTCGAAATTCGCTATCACAATAGTCCTATTTGACGAAATAATACCTGAAAGCGTGCCAGTGCGGAACATGTCAAATTACCAGGTCGTTGACTTGAAAAGACACCTTAGACACGTCTCTCATATGCTCGTCGGCTGTCACTGTAATTTAGAACAAAGGTGTATGAATGTTAATTGATTTTCTATTTATGGCAGATGTCAGGTACTATTTATAATGAAATTTCACAAGCTAAAACTTGCGAAGGAAGCCACGTCGAGAGCCTCGTTCTCTCCTGCAGGAACGAAGCTGTGCATTTCATTACCAGCCTCACACCGCTACGGTTTGATTCTTCACAGGCTCGAGGAAGTTAACAGAGTCAACAGGATATCGCGTTGCAGGGAGAGCGAATGAATGGACTTCATTTCCCAGATATCCACAGTCCAAACATGGGAGAGTGCACTCCTCCACCCCTCTCCCCGTCTGTCCTTTCAACCACCCCTCTTAACATTTTTCCTTCTATCTATCTCTCGTTCCCTCCCTGTATCTCTCCTGTGGCTTGCGCAGATAATGAGACAATGGCACTCCAGTGTTCTTGTAAGCCCCTGTAAACATGGAGCTGCGAGGTGTTCAAAGGATTTGTTAAATTATTGACATTTAATTGGAGGTGCTTTTGTGCCGGGCCACAGCTCAAATGCTATTCGCCAGCCTGGGTGTCGCCATGGCAGCTAATGAGCACAACAGCCATTCAGGCAGTCAGGGGCCGAGGTAGGGGCCTCCAGGGTCTCGAATACTTTCATTGTGTCACACAAGTGCTCCTGGACACGGATGAAACGGGGAGGCATTTTCCCTGTTTTTCTGAAGGGGGGAAAAAGAAGAATGGAAGTGGTATTAGCGATATGTTGTGACCTGAAGGTAAAAGAGAAATACGATTGAATCGGCCGATACCCAGAGGAAGATTTTATTGCTCTGGGGTTATTGCTCTTTCATAGCTCACGAGACTTATTTTTGGATGTGTTTCATCAGCTGGCTTAGATGTTTCTTCTTGAATGCCACTAAAATAGACATAAATGAGACATTTGATGAAAAGCAGAAATAAATTTGGTCTTGAAAAAATTTGATGAGTTCATATTGAGATCTCAGTGGTTGCACAGTATGACATGCTGTTGGAATCTCTTATGAAACTCTGCCTTTTACTCATTTCAAATTTCTAATTTTTCTCTCCATTTAATCTCTTTGTTTTCTCTGAGAGACATTTGGGTTATTTAAGTTTTTGTCTTTATTTTATTTTATTTCCCCACTTTGTATTAAGTGTCTTTAACTACTATGTACTAACATTTAAATTAATCTTATGATACAATGCACTTATTGTGTACATACATGTTTTTTCATTGTACTTGTATTTAAAAAATGCCTGCATGTAATGTAATAATACTATTGTCTTCCCCCTACCCCTTAAACCACACTACAACCTAACCATGAACCTGTTTCCAACCTTACTCATATCCCACCTCAACAGTAGCAAATGTGTTTAGCAATACAAGATGAACACAATAAGTACATTATACTAAACAATTATTTGTCCATTTGTGCTTTTCTATACTGCAACATCTTAAGGCGAAAGTCCCAAAAGACTGTGTAGCACTCAGCATCTGTCTTCAGATGCAGAACATGCATTTACACCGGTCCCGCTATGCATTGATAGACCCCCCCCCACACGGACCCTGCGGGCCCAACCTGACCTTGCGGCGAGCACTCGGGGGGCTCGCGGCCAAGCGTGCAAACGTGCCAATAATGCTGTTTACATAGTCTTTAAGTGGGATGACATTACACTGGGGCACAGGGCTTGGCAACCCTCAGTGGCAGAGAAGAGCTTATTTCCATAAGCCTTGTCTATGCTAAAAAAGAAAAGAGGGATGAAAGAATGAAAAGAAGAAAACATGTGCTCGTTTGTGTGAGGAATGGTAATTGAATTGAGCTGAGGTAGAGGACAGGAGCGTTAGGGGGCAAAGATGATGTTCTCTGCTCACCTCCACTGTGGCGATACGCTCAACCATCTGAGAGTTATAATATGAGAAGATCAGATTTTTTAAAATGGTTTCAATTAATATAAACAAATCTATAGATTTTTTGAGTTCGTATTTTTCAGTTAATTAGCTTTTTTCTGTTTACAATGCAATATTACATAGCAATACACTGTGTCTAGTTATTTTACAATACGTCTGAGTCCACCTTTCACCATTTTAGTTTCCAGTAAGAGTTTTACTCTGTGTGCTGCCTTTTTTACTAGCCATAGAGCTCTTATCCGAACGTTTAACAGTGCTGTTTGCATGGAAGGGCTTGTATAATTCTACTGTAAAGTTAAAGAGCAGGTTATATGTTCTCAGCTTCATCCTCTAGGAAAGAAATGATAAACAGCCCTACTGATAAAGCTTTACAGGCAAGGTTAAAATCGACTCTGATATAATATTGCTTGATCAGGCTGGGATATCCCACTGCTAACTGGCGAGTAACCAGCGGGGGTGAATTAGTAACAGCCTGAGGTTTTTGAGCAGTCTTGATGCAGAGCTTTCCAGTTGTTGGCCACATGTGGAACCACTCTGGTGCATGTAAGACTCTTGCTCTGCTTTCAGTTTATGCCCTTCCTCAATGATTGATAGTTTTGAATTGGACCAAATATGTTTTAATGCATTAAAGAATTCTGGGGTTAGAGGAAGTGACAAAATGGGGCCTCGGGTGTCATCACTTACAAGACGAAAGCCTGCCGGTTTCTTGTCCCCTTTTCAGGCTTTTAGGCTGGGGATTTATATATATCATATTATATATATATGATATATATATATTATATATATATATATATATATATAGATATAGATATATATATAATATATATATATTAGTTATTATTAGTTGTAGCTTTAGTGGCTTATTTGTAATGTGAAGGTTAAGTAATGTTGGTTTTGTGAAATGACTGGATTCACCAGTGTGAAAATTCATCATTACAAAAACAATCAGTAAATGTGACTCAACTTATAATGCCAAACTTAAAATTAAGATGAACCTTATCTTTGTTATAATTTTATATCAGTATATTATACAATTAGAATATAATTATTTAATTATCTATAAATAAAGTATTATATATGTATGTTATATATTTTTCTACGTTATAATTATATTTTATATTAATAATATATATATATTTGTGTGTTATCTCTTTTATATAAATATTTCTAATTCTAAATGTTATATTAGATGATCATTTCCAATAATATCGACTATATCCAATAATGTAGTCAGTTGGTCATTTTTGCAATAATGACTGTACATCTACTTACTAAATAAATATATTGACATGAAATATTGATTTGAGTTTTAAATTATTTGATTAAGGGAGAGGAAAAAGTCCACAAAGTGCTCTGAGAGACATGAATCTAGCAAAAGGTAGAAGACTGGTTGGCAGAGACAGCAGTCAGATATGAAGTACAGCGGCCGTTATGCAAAAATATTTGACCACAAAATGAAATAAGTAATCAAGTGTTCTAGAGAGCTGTGTAATAAAGAGCTATAATGCAACTACTTAAAGGAGATTTGACAGGTTTAAAGTCATGAACACATGACATGATCCAATGTTTTTCTGGCCGTCCTGCCATTTGTAGATCTGAGGACTTCAAATTAAATTATTATTATTTGGAAAAAGAAGTCAAAAAGGTGCATTTCAACAACTTTTAACAGGAAAATTAAATGCTAGCTGTCAACACATTTTTAAGCTATTGAGCACCCGCTCCATCACGTCTCGTTGTTTTTCAGCATATCACTCATTTTCAGCATTCGAATAACGATGTGCTGAAGTCTGTTCCATTATGTTTTGTCATGTGTGTACGCCCCCTCATTCCTTCGCACATCTGCTTTGCTCAACAGCAGCTCTAAACTGAATTGCTGCACTGGCCCGACTGAACAGACATGAAACGGGGCCGAACCTCTCTCATACGAATTAGTGTTCTGAGGAGGCCAACTCAGTTCCTCTCCTCTCGTTCCGATCTAGTTCTGCTCAGCATGATGAGTTCTGAAGCTGTTGAGGTGCAGAAGATCTGCACTTTCGTGATATAATCTGTCGTTGATTGATGCCGTTCTAAACGTTGTGTCTTAAGAGATGGGCGCTTCTTCTTTTTACTGATCCACTGTGAAGATCGCGCTGATGATAAGTCATTCCGTTAATTGCTATGAAATTAGACTTTGCCGTCTAAGCTGTAATTACTTCAAACGTACTTTATATTCCTTTCAAGTTTACACCTCTCGCCCACTCAGCCTCCTTCATCAGCGTCTCCTCACCTCCCTGTACGCCACTGAAAGCCTGACATCTCTCTCTCTCGCTGCCGCGTTCGTGCAGCTGGCCGTAGTGCTGAAGCGGCACTTTGAAAACCCAGTGCACACAGCAGTCATTGTAACCGGGACGTTTATCGGATTGCGAGGGAGTGCCCTTGCGGGGACAGCGGCAGCGGTGCGGGCGAGATCCTGTCGATCAATGCGGCCCTGCATTTGCATTATAGTGCACGGTTAACTACAGATCTGAGCATCGATCCATGTGCTAAAATGCACTTCTACTGAGCCAGGCCCGGGAGAGCAGACGAGGGGGAGAGCAGGATGAGAGGAAGATGGGCGGGCTGAGAAGGAGAGAGGCTAGTGATTTTTGTGACTTAGACTTAAAGGGATAGTTCACCCAAAAATGAAAATTACCCCATGGTTTACTCACCCTCCAGTAGGGCTGGGTATCGAGTTCGATACTTTTTAGGCACCGACCGAATTGCCTCGATACCATCGAGTATCGAAAAACGTCTCGTCGTTCGGTACCAAATTTCGATACCTAAGGGGTTAATCTCATCAGCGTCAGTGAGCCAATAAGCCTGCAGCACTTGCCGGTGTGTTCGACTAGAGGTGCGGCGCAGATCGATCATCCGCAAGAGCGATTCGAAAGCGCACGGAGCAGTCTGCTCTCTTTAGCTCTCGTGGTACTGTAATACCACCAGTATAGAGTAGCGCGGGAGCTGCGTGGAGTTCCGATCATATGCAGATGTCCGTTCATACTAACGTTACATGACCGAAAGTGCGTGTTATGTGACCATTCATGCAAACTGTAGCATCATGCTACATAAGACAATAAATAAGATTTATATTCCGCTTTTACTCAAAACTCACTTTAAACCACCATCGAGTGTTTGTAATAACTTTCGATTGCCGTCTAACAGGGCCGGATTTACTTTTACATTGCTCAAGACATTGAGCAAATAAATATAACAAACAATAGGGTAAAAAATGACAAACTATTTCCATGTCTTCCACCTTTTTATGTAGGCTAAGGAAATAACGCTTTCTTTCTCCCAGTCTCTCTCACAGACGCACACACAGTGCAGACACGCGGAGACGCGAACAGAAACTTCTTGTCACCGCTGCACCGCAAATTTATCAGTAAAATAGTTTCGCAGCTGAAGAGCTACATGACATTTCTCAGTAGCGAGGTTCATGAAGGAGTTTAACTTAAAGATTAGATAGTAGTAGACGCTGCGGATGAACGCTGCTGAGAGAAGCATGATGCGGTATCACACGCACGTAATCTCTCTCCTCTATCGATCTCTCCTCTATCTCTCTCTCTCTAAATAACAGCATTAGACGCATAAAATAACTGGTAAGCCTGCATATCAATGGCTCAAGCCTCTGTTATCAGCTCTAAAATTATGTTTTGGAATTTGCAACGGAAGGTTTGGGATGAGGTGCGTAAAAAATTAGTTCAGACTATTTGAGCTTTATTAAAACTATTTTGCACTGATTTATTGTGTTGGTTACATTTTGTTCCTTTGTGCAGTGGCTCAGGAGATGAGTCTTTGAGTTTGTATAAACATCACAAGTTGAAAAATAAAACCAAAGTTTTTTTTTTTTAGATAATATAATCTTGTTAAAACTGATTTCATAAAATTAGTATCGAAAAAAAGTATCGTTCAGGAACCGTTATCGAAGTCAAGGTATCGGTATCGATATCGAAAAAATTTTAACGATACCCAGCCCTACCCTCAAGCCATTCTAGGTGTATATGACATTCTTCTTTCAGGCGAATACAATCAGAGTTATATTAAATTATGTCCAGGCTAATCCATGCTTTATATTGGGAGTGGATGGTAGCCCAAAATTTGAAATCCAAAAAATTGAACCAATCCGTTATAAAAGTCCACACGGCTCCTGGGGGTTAATAAAGTCCTTCTGAAGTGACGCGATGTGTTTGTGTATGAAATATATCCATATTTACAACTTTATAAACATTAATCTCTAGCTTCCGCTAAATCGCGTACGCGCGTTCACGAGAGAGTGGCATCCAGCGGATGACGTAAGACGTAGGCGTAGGGTAAACTCCGGTGAGAATATGCTCTAGCCGAGGGAAAGGGAAAAAACAAGTTTTGTTTACAGCAAAGGAAAATCAGTCTCCTCTTGGCTTATATCGAAATCCTCCGACATTTTTCTTAACAAATCCTCGTTTTGTACTACTAATTCGTGACCGGTGTTTTGTTTTGCTCTCTCCTCTGCGCTTCCGCGTTCGTTACCGTGTTTGCCTACGTCTTACGCCGTCCGCTGGACGCCACTCCCTTGTGAACGCGCGTACGGCAGTTAGCGGAAGCTACAGATTAGGATTTATAAAGTTGTAAATATGGATATTTTTCTTACACAAACGCATCGCATCGCTTCAGAAGCCCTTTATTAACCCCCTGGAGCCGTGTGGACTTCTTTTATATAATGGATGGGTGCAATTTTTTTCTACTTCAAATTTTGGGCTACCATCCACTCCCATTATAAAGCATGGATTAGCCTGGACATTATTTAATATAACTCCGATTGTATTCGTCTGAAAGAAGAATGTCATATACACCTAGGACGGCTTGAGGGTGAGTAAATCATGGGGTAATTTTCATTTTGGGTGAACTAACCCTTTAAAGCCAGTTGGGGTTTCAGAATCCTTGGAGATCTGATGTTAGAAATGTGGAACATTAAAATGACTGGCCCAATTTACATCTGAGTGATGCCTACTGGGTATTCCTAAAGAACTGACGCTAAAGCTCAACGTATACTTAAGGTTTTAAACAAACATGTGCATACAAATCATGTGACGTAAATTTCATCATCAGCATAGTATGCACACAGCCACATTTGTGGCTATTGTTTCACAGTAGAAAAAGAAACAGAGGAGGCAGAACAGCTATAAGCTACTGAATATCAAAAATAGATGCCCGCATTGACGAGCATTTGTGTGAATGTGCATTTAGCAATACATGCAACTTTAGTTTAAACTCACGTTTTAAGTATCGCTCAAAACTTCTGGATATAAATAGTTACAAAATAGAAAAGAAACTTTCTAACTTTCTAGTCTGTAATGTCTGCAGTATTACCATTACCAATCAGAACTGCAAAAATAATGACTGTTTTCAAACATGTTTCCAGAACAATCTGCCCATCTGCCATTGCTTGTTTAAACTAATTTCAATGGTTGAGCCCATGTTTATGACAACAAACAGATTATGACATCACAACCAAAAGGTACTTAAAGATACCAGTAGCATACACAACAAAATGCAACAACCGTGTCCCACATCAGACTAATTTTTGTAAAATAATAAAAAGTAATAAAGAAACTAATAATAGAACAATGTGTAGACTATCGGCCTTTACAATATTTAATATATATTTTGTGGCTGCAATTTACTTTTACATTCTTTCCAAAACATTCTGGATAGAGCAGTGTTTTTTTTATCTTGATAAGAAGAAAGGGAGGAAAACAAGGAAGAGCTGGTCAAACAAGCCCACCAAAAACCAAGACTCAACGTATCGTATCCACACTTGCCTCTGACCAGGACAGGTTCGACTCAAGAAATAATTAACATAAAGAAACATCTTGGCAGACAGTGCCCACGCCCCTCCGGACAGGGAGTGAGAAAACGGTCTCCACAAGCTTCCGTTTTCATACCACGTAATGAAAAACGATTAATACTGTTTCTCTAAAGTTGCCCATTAAAACACTGTGCAGAATGTTAATGGACGAGAATTTGTGACTGCATTCTGGGGTGTGAATTTGTTATTTATGATGTTGTTGTGTTGTGTGTTGGGTTTTTTTTTTTTTTTTGTTAAGTAAGAGCTTGGCACTTTCAGAGTGAAATGCTGTTGTATTATTAATGTGCATAGAGTGTGTGCATTTAAATTGTTCAAATGTCACCAAAGAGGCATAGGTACATTTAAATAAAGTCAACGAGTGACATTTTAACGTAAACCAATTAATCATGCCTCTGTTAGCAAGTGTCAATAATATTGCAGCAAGATTGAAATTCACCTTCATTAATACCACTGAACCAACAAGCAGTAAAAAATCAATTACCCAGTGAACTTCACATTCTGGATATCATATTTCATAGTTACATTTAGGCCTGTTGGATTGGCTGTATTCCAGCAAAAGGTAGATCATATTAAAGGCATAGTTTTTTATTTTTATTTTTTTATTTACTCACTCTTGTGCCATTCAAAATCTGTATGACTGATTTATTTCTGTGTAGAAATGTATATCAGACTGGTCCAAGCTGTTGTTTTCCATAGAGTGAAAGTGAATGGGGACTGGAGCTTTCAAGTAATATTGTCAGTGAATAACAACTTAAAATTCAGTGTTTTCATCACAAAACTATTGTATGGCTTCTGAGGCCTTGGAATGTACTATGTAAGTTGTATGGATGTCTTATGGTTCTTGTATGGTGCTTTTTTGTTCTTTTTAGAGCTTGACAGCACCAGTCTCCATCCAGTTTATTTGTAAGATAGCAAAGCAAACATTCTTCCTAACATTTTTTTTGTATCCTATGGAAGAAAGATATGGAATTATATGAAAGATGGTTAATTTTTCATTGAACTACTTCCTTAATATGGGTTAAGAGTGTGTATAGGACATGTTGGCCTCCTCTGTTCCTCTATTCTGTCTTTTTCTAACTGTGGGCCTCTTTCCTCCCATCAGGCCAAAGCGAACAATGCACTCCTGATTAAAGCAAACCTGCTCCGCTACCTGCACAAAAATAGACCTGCTCTCACCATGAGGGCCACCATCAGGCCAAAGCGAACAATGCATCTCTGATTAAAGCAAACGACTCCGCTACTGCACAAAATAGCATGCTCTAACCATGAGGGCCATTTTTCCCTCACCTGTGGGTGTGTGTGTGTGTGTGTGTGAGTGTTTTTCTACAAGAGATAAAGGCAGTGAGATTGAAACACTGAGTTTGAATCCATCCAGTGTTATATTTGTCTGAAAACTGTTAAAAACACAGATATAGTGTATGCCTAGTGCATGTGATTAGCGAAAACACACAAAACACTATGGAGGCTGAGGTGGGCTCACACACACACACACACACACACACACGCTGTTGTCTTGTGATCTCTGGCTTAATGGGGACTGGAGTCTTTTTCATGTTTCATTGCGTGTTACGTTTACCCACAGGCTTGCTAAGTGTGTCCCCCTCTCCACTCCGTTTCCCCCCACGCTCCACATTCCAGCCTCACGCACACAGCTTGTTTCCTGATATTGCACATTGTTTGGCAACTTCAAAAGGATCCATTTTAAACGTGTGTCCATTTAAGACTGTACAGGAATCTGTAGCGTCTGGTCCGCATTACGTCGGCCTGCTTAACCGTTCACATGTGGCAGCACTAATCAGAACATACATGTATTTACAGTGCAGACAGAGCACATACCTGCGGGGTGCGTAAATAAGGACACAAGCTGCTTTTGATAATCTGTGCATAAATGCTTCACTGTGCGATGATAGAATGTGTATTGTGTATGTTCATTTCACAATATAAGACACTATATATATATCGAAAATCGGATAGTATTATAAATGCATTGTTGTAGTTATTATTCCTTTACTTGGCTTTCATAATTAAGAGTAACACGGTAACACTTTACAATAAGGTTCATTAGTTAACTACATTCGTTAATATGAACTAAGAATGAACAATACTTCTAAAGTATTTATTAATCTTAGTTAATGTTAATTTCAAAATTTACTAATCCATTATTACAATCCTTGTTAACCATTAGTTATGCACGTGAACTACCAGACTAACAAGGAACATCTGTATTTAGTAAACACGTGAGCGTAGATTAGGCAAACAGTACAAGTATTGCTCATGGTTAGTTCATGTTAGTTAATATATTAACTAATGTTTAACTAATGAACCTTATTGTAAAGTGTTACCAGTAACACCAATGTGAAGTGTATTGAATTGATCAAAAGTGATATTAAAGACATTTATAATGTCACAAAAGATTTAATGTATTAAATGTAAGAAATTAATCATGACCAAAAAGATACCATGATTCCACAAAAGATTAGCCATTTTCAACATTGATATAATAAGTTTCTTGATATTGTACCGCTGTTTTCAGCAAAGCTTTCCAAATGTTCAAAAAAAGAAGAAGAGAAACCTTTAAAAGAAGAAAAAAAATGATCAGATGTGGTATCTTACATTTGTAACCTATTTAATTCACTAGATTATCAAATAATTGTAAGAATAATATTATTACTACTAATAATAATTTCAGCAAAAACTTAAATTAATTTATTTAAATAAATAATAGCCAATGTAGTTAAAGAATTAAAATGAGTCATACTATAATAAAGATTTTGGCTATGTCCACATCAAAATGTACATAGTTTCAAAGGAAATTCATATTTATGATCTAAAATATCGCTTATGATATATTTTATTATGTTTTTGTATATATATATTAAATATAAATTTTGAATTATTTGTTTGTTTGAGTGGTTCACGTTCTTTTACATAATAAACTAATTTTTATAGTTGTAGAATAGATGTATATGTTGTACCAAAACCTTAAAGGATAATTTGTTAAAGGATAGAAGTGCAGTGATCTTTAGCCATGGTAGCTTGTTAGTTAGCAATGAAAAGAGGATGCTGGCCTGGTGTGTTAACCCTTAGAAGGAAGTGAAGGGATGGCAAACGACGGGTGTCCGCCGTATAGCTCTGCTGACAGGAGACAACATGAAGGGTCGTACTAAAGAGGTGTGAGGACACATTGCAATTGGGCCTTGGTGCAAATACTGCACTTGAGCACTTGTGCGTTACAACTCATGAATTTCTATTTAATGTTGTTCTTTAATACCAGGAACAGCATTAAGTAACGATGTTTGCAATGTGACAAAACATTTATTTCATTAAACGGTGATAGATTCTTCACTACTCTGTTTTGATCAGAGCAACCCGTTGACTCCGTTCTGAATGAAATTAGTCATAAAAGGCAACCATTAGGTTATTGGAAAGGCCTTCAAAAGGGTGTTTCTAGAAAGTGAGGCATCCCCCCTCTGTGGATCTTTGATAGGACAAAATCCACTTAGGGCCACTATTGATTTTCAACGTCTGCTCGGCCTACATAATTAGAGCGGATCGGTAGGTTGTTGTATGAGAGCGAAGGAACGTCGTAATCGGATCTGGATCGTGTAGGCGCCATTTCAAGGAATGACTATAGAGCTGTGAGGTTACGTGTGTTTGAATAACTAAATGTAATTGTACTGGAAAAAGGCGATGTACCGTTTCAAGCATTGTTATTCAACTTTTGCGTACAATTGATGTGTTAACTAGCGATCGAGCCCTGCTGCGTTTGGTCCTCGGGCTAAGGTGAGGGCCGGCCTTGCTCGCTGCTTGTGGTGCTGTTGCGATGCGGCGGTGGGCCTCTCTTTCCCTGCTCGGGTGGCCTTCCCCCTGCTTGGGGCCGTGCCGTGTCGTCTGCTTCCGGGTCTTCTTGGCTTTTCTGTTCCCCGTTCCTGCGTTCCCCGCGCTCGTCTCTTCTGTGTTGTGTTTTGCTCTTTTTCTCTCTCCACTCCAAGCGTGCAATGAAGAAATCAAACTAGACAACAAACATAGAAAGTAAAAGACCTTTTTTATAACACTTTCCACAACAAGAAGAGAGATCACGACTTACAAAAAACACGTCACATTAGTCATACTATGATGTAAGATTTTGGTCATATCCTAATGATTTATTTTATTTTTATGTATAGTTTGCACTAAAATAGCAATCCCTTTCTGCTCATTCACATCTATTAATCTACATATTTTCAAAGGAAATTCACATTTTTATAACAGTATCTTTTATAGTTTTTTTTAAACTCACCTCTTTAAATGCTCTTGTGTCCACTGTGCATCCAGTTCGGCGTGTGACTGCATAGAGCGGATCATTTAACGTTTCACCTCCATCTCCTCGGCACAATATGAATGGAACTGTACACTGCTAAAAGGATCAAATGCATTTAATCAAGTCAAGCTGCTACAATCTGCCTAAAACAAAAGCAGGGTCAGGGTCAGGGTGACCCTCCTGAATGAGCAAAAGCATTGCAATTCCAAATGTGGGCGAAGGGATTAATTTAGCAATTTATCAATTCGCCGCAGCGCTTTTTGGTGTAAAGAATGCGCCATGCGGTATCAAATGCTTTGCAGCTGCCACTGGAAAAACTCAATAAGGTTACTGTGTCAGTTGTGTGTCTTAAGCCCCTGACCTGTGACCTTTCACCCCGGCCTTGTAAACAGTCCCTAATCCTGACCTTTTGCCCGGCTCTGAACCCTAGCTTTCAGTGTGTTGAACATGACGTCTTGTAATCTGGTAAAATCATTACAGGCAATTCACCGTGCAGAATAAAGAGTTAAGAAAGCGGCACTTCAACTTTTTGGCTTTTTATTTGCAAGGTTCCACAGGTAAAGAAAATACTGATGGAAAATAAGTTTTCTGCAGGTTTATCTGACTGATCAAATCCAGATTCACTTTTTGTCCCGCACCCTGATGGGTTAAAATCTAATGATTTCATGTCATCATAGTAACATGCTCTGATTTATGCTGAACGTAAAATCAACATGAAATCAAAATTAACCCTATTTACTTTCTCAATATGTGTATTCAAGATAGAAAAATATATTTGCCTTCATGTAACTTGCTTTGCCATCTTTTCCTTTTTGTCTGATGTCAAAATGCTGTTTCTCAATTCTTTCCCTCTGACATCCTGTAACTTTTCACAGTCCAGTCAATTCACGTTATGCTAAACAATATTTACATTTCAAATTTATGGAATAAGAAGAATAATATAAGTAAAAGGTTTTTTATGTTGACTTTAATGTTTGATATTTATGCTATATTTTTCTGTAACTATAGTACACCGTAAAAAAAAAACAGCAACTGTGGTTGCCAGAACTATATCGTAATAAATACAGTAGCAACATTTGAGATTTTATAGATTGAACTTAAATTTACACTTAAACCTGTATTTCATCAATTGATATAATGTTAATATCACAAAAACACAGATGGTAATGAAAAAGCCACTTGATAAATCAAAACTCATCACAATTATAGCTTTTCCACAATCTGAGGTAAATACTATTATATAGAAGGTGCACAGTGTCTTTCACATAAATAGAAAACACCATCATAACACGACACTAAAATAAAGCAATAAACATTGATTTAAAGGGATAGTTCACCCAAAAATGAAAATGTGATGTTTATCTGCTTACCCCCAGGGCATCCAAGATGTAGGCGACTTTGTTTCTTCAGTAGAACACAAATGAAGATTTTTAACACAAACCGTTGCAGTCTGTCAGTCTTATAATGGAAGTGGATGGGAATCACGGCTTTGAGAGTAAAAAAAAAAACATGCACAAACAGAACCAAATTAAACCCTGTGGCTCGTGATGATACATCGATGTGTAAATACACAAAACGATCAGTCTGTGCAAGAAACTGAACAGTATTTATATCATTTTTTACCTCTGATTCACGCAATGTCCGAACTGTTCGAACTGTCGGAGCGGTGGCGTGTCTCCTGAGCGCGTTCTCAACGCAGCGCGCGTGAGGACTGCACGACTGAACAGTTGTGTAAAAAATATTCGTTTGTGTTCTACTGAAAGAAACCATACAAGTCACTACATCGGGATGCTGGGGGTAGCCGCATGCAGATAAACATCCACATTCGTCTTTTGGGTGAACTTACCTGTTTACATAAAACCCTAAAGCATATATTGTACCTAATAAGAAAAAACTAAGAAGAACGCGTTTATTTTGATGATAAAAGCTATCAAATGTCAACAGGGAATTATGGGTTGTCAGTGTCGTTTTTTCATTGAAATTATAAGATGACTTGTGCCTTTTTAACTGTAAAAACGGTCAATAAACAGTATTACTGTAAATAAATGAATAGTCCCATTAGCATTTAGACACCTTTTTATTTTCACATGTTGTTTAGATTTATTACAGATTTTTCACTGTATATAATAAGGGAACTTACCGTTAATCAATCAACAGGTCTTTTACCATTAAAATGACAATCATTTTTTACCGTATGCTGTTGTGGCGTTAGGAATCATCATGGGTTTTATTCCCAGGGAACATGCATAGTGATAAATGCACTGTCAGTTGTTTTAGATAAAAGTGTTTGCCAAATGCATTGGAATATAAGCTCACAGGCCCCGCATATAAACGCCGGCCACCACTGCTCTTTGTTACCACTCTACACATCACAACCCCGCACCATTCTCTGGACAAAATGACGTCGACATGCTGCCACCCATGTGTGGCCAAGTATGGTGACCCATACTTGGAGTTAGTGCTCTGCATTTATCCCATCCTAGGTGCACACACACAGCAGTGAACACCCACAAACCGTGAACACACACCCGGAGTAGTGGGTAGCGATTTTTGCTGCGGCGCCCGGGGAGCAGTTGGGGGTTCGGTGGGGTGGGTGGAAGTTTGACCCGCGCCTGCTCGAAAAAAGCCGCGGCTGGCCTAGGAACTTGAAACTTGGGTCGAAGATGACCCCGAGGCCCCCTATCGGATGCAGCCCGCCCCGAGTAGATAGCCCACCGTGGAGGAGATCGCGCCCCCAAAGTTGAGCCTTGACCGCTATAATCTCGCCGAGGCCTAGGAACTTGAAACTCGGGTCGATGATAGACACCGAGTCCCCCTATCCGACGCCGCCCCCCCCGTGTCGATAGCCCCCCGCTGGACGGGGATAGCGCCCCCCAAAGTTGAGACTTTGACTGGCTATATCCTGCCAGTACGAGACTCAAACCCTCTAACCATTTGGCCACGACTTCCCCAAAATAGCTGCTGTCTGCTATATTTTCTCATGAGAACTTCAGAGACATTTTAATTTGTTCCAATCGTGTGTGGAAAAAAGTACAGGGGTCAAAATAAAATGCTTCAACCAAAAGAGCCGAAGAAAGAAGCCCATCAACTTCCATCCCCAGTCTTCACACAGATGAAGCGGAGGACTTGTTAAATTTGGAAAAGACTGTTTGTAGGTACAAGAGCCACCGGCTCCTAGTGTTTACATCTTCCCATGACATTTTCCCTCCCTCCTCTGTTTTGAAACAGATTAGGGTGCAGGTTATTAAATAAATGAGAGTAACCCACCCTCGCCTCCTCTCTCTCTCTCGGCGGTGAGTGACAGTAATCCGCAGAGAGACGTTAAGCATCAGGGATAGGTTTGTTCTGCATCTTGCCGACCCCTGTTCCTCCCTCCTCCTGCACGGATTCAGCGGGCGGGTTGATAATGTCAGAGAATTTAATCCGCATACAGCTAAGTGCCAACCCTCGCTATTGTCTGAAGGCAACCCCCCCCACTCGCACATCATCCCGCCCGCCAAAGGCTTGCGGTGGAGGGACGGCGAGTTGTGTCGGGTAGGAAGGAAGCCGATTGCTGTCAGCTTTGGCACTGAGAGTGACAGAATTACGAAAAGCAGATCTAATTTAATTGAGTGGGATCTGAACCTGGTGACTTGAGAGAGGATAGGAGAAGTGTGTGTGTTTTGAGGTGATAGTGGGTGTTTGTCTGTGTCAAGGTTCAACGCATTTTGCTATCTAAATTGTTTGCTTTAAGCCGACCGTTAACGTAAAGTCGTGTTGTTGACAATGAGCCCATAATCAGGTGATAGTGAGCCACATTTTGTCCTAATCATTCAGTTCGTCTGAACACAATGTTCGTCTGAACACAATCATGAGATTGCACTTGTTGCACTTAAAGGGATAGTTCACTGAAAAATGTAAACTCTGTCATCATTTACTCACTCTCATGTTTGTATGAATTTCTTTCTTTTGTTGACACAAAAGAGAATATTTTGGAGAATGTGGGTAACCAAACAGTTGACAGTAGCCATTGAAAAATACAAATATATAAATAAAGTCAATGGCTACTGTTTTTTTTTTTTGGTCACAATCTTTAGCTTTTCTCATCTTGAGCATATAGATAGACTGATATATTTCCCATTTTATTGTAATTAGCTTTGACTGATAACTGTATGCGTTCAGTCAGATTGGATAAATAGTAGTTTACATGTAATTATGAGTAAATTTTCAGGACATATTTTGTAAAATATATATATTCTTTATTTCTGCAAATATAACTCATAATTAATTTGAATTATTTTTAACACTTTGTTTATGTACACTTACTAACGTTCAAAAGTTTGGTGTCAATGGTTTTTTTTTAAAGAAATGAATTCTTTTATTCAGCAACGATGCATTAAACTGATCAAAAGTATAAGGAAAGACATTTATAATGTTACAAATATTTCCATTTTAAATAAATAACTTTTTATTTATCAAAGATTCCTGAAAGTATTACAGTTTCCCCAAAAGGAAGCAGCACAACTGATTTAACACTGATAATAATAAGGTTTTTCTGAGCAGCAAATCAGCATATTAGAATGATTTCTGAAGGATCACGTGACACTGAAGACTGGAGTAATGAAGTAATGGATTTAATTTTTTTCAACTATTTAAATGTAATTAATATTTATTTTAAATTTTAATAATATTTCACAATAATACTGTATCTTTGATTAAGAGACTTCATCCAAAACCATTCATATGGCCCCAAACTTTTGAACAGTTGTGCAATTATTCACTGACTATTTCATTATTTTAAATATATTTTAGAAATCAAATTTTGAGATTACGCATCTATAATATTTTTGACTAATATTACGCACAACAACAACCCTCTGGGTTTTATTTGTCATGTTTAATTATTAAATGGGTTATTATAACCCCAAACCCGTTGATAAGGAGTATGTCTTTAGTTGTAGAAGGCAATAAATGTTAAGGAATGTGAGACCGTGTTTTTATATGTATAGAGACACCCAGAACAAACTTGTTTCAGAGGCAGAGCAAGTCAGACTTCAGAATGCTGGGCTCTGATAAATCATATCACAAAAAAGTAAAAAGGGTCAGTAGTGATTTCATGTTGGCTTTAAACATACACGTCTGGCTTTGACAGAATGAAATGCAACACTTACAGAGATGGATGGAGTGAGACTGAGAAACAGGTGGAATGGAAAACGAGATCAAACTTACTTAGACTGATATGAATGTGTATTAAAGCACCATGGGTAAAACAGACCGTCAATGTGTGTGTGTGTGAGAGAGAGAGAGTGAATACAAAGATAAGGAATATCTCTGTCTGCTTTGTCTCACACACCGGAGGCCCCTCCATGTGCGTCCGCTCACCGTTAACAGGCTGTCAGAGCGAGCCTCATTGCTGGGATGCTTTGAATCTATCACGTCTTAACTTAAGCGCAGTCGGGCACATTGTGTCCGCCAGCTCAAATCTGTGGGTTAAAGGGAGAGCGTGCTGTTTATCAGAGAGCTGCTATTTTTAAGAGCCGCGCATTGAGTCGTATCTCAGTGAGCTGTCAAGTGACGACAGCCTCTCCCTCCTCTTTCCCATCCCTCTCTCTCTCTCTGTCCGTCCATTCCCCCGTGTGGTAAATCACCGGCTCATCATATGTTCAGTGAAGAGTCAATACAGAATCACAGAGATGCAGGGCTGAAAAAAGGAAGTGAGCATGTCTAAAGAGGAAGGATTCAACCGTGAATTCAGCTGGAACAGACGTACTGATGGTAGATTTTAATATGATATGATATGATATGATATGGTGTGTGTGTGTGTGTGTGTGGTAGGACTAAGAAGAGTCAAACATCAACTAAGTTTTGGGTATATGACCTCTCATTGACCCTTTCACTCACTCACATACACACACACACACACCCACAGCACACACACACACACACACTCAGCTTTTATATCACACAAATGTTTAGCTCCTGTGCTAGATCTTCTTTTGCAGAAATATAGTTTGTTACAAATAAACCAAAATTCATGAATTAAAGAAAGTTCCTGAATTATTATAATATGTATATTATAAAGGAATATCTATCTTTCTATCTATCTATCTATCTATCTATCTATCTATCTATCTATCTGTCTATCTGTCTATCTGTTTTCCTGTCTGTCTGTCTGTCTGTCTGTCTGTCTATCACAGTATTTTTGGTTGTAAAAATAAAAAAGTGTATGATTTGTTTTGAAACACTTTTCACTCAAAGTAAATTAATAATTATAAAGAAATAATTACACAAATAATTACAAACAATTAAACAGGAAATTTTGAAGTAGAAAGACTGTAATTATATCTTCTTGTAAAACATACTCCCACTAGTCTTTATTTATAATTTTGAAAATCATTTCTTGCAGTGTACATTTTCACTGTGTTTTTAAGTTACATAAATTGTGTCAAATGTTGCATGGTTGTTGATTCCACCACACACAACCTCATTAATTTATTATTATATTGTCGTTTTTCATGGCCAATAACAGATAAATGGGCAATATTATATCTGTATATAGTACTTTGTAAAAAAACAATGCAAGAACTAAAATTATTTGTATGTACAGTATGCTTGAATAGTATGCACTGTATGAGAGATAAAAGAAAACATGGAATTAATATTCTTTTATACTTTTACTCTAAATATATAGTATACTCTTTGAAAAAAAACCCTCATAATAATACAGTAGGGATCTCTGGGATGCTGGATAGATGTCAACCAGTTACGATGCATTAAAAATATCCAATTTAGGATGATAACTGATATAGTGCTGATATGTCACAAATTCCTTTCTGGTTCACTTTAACACATTCAAATTTATGAATATAATCTTGAAAAGGTGGGCCTGTTTTGTGCTCAGAAGGTTCACGTATAAGCTGTGCACTTTGATTGCATTTTCTGCATTAATTGTGGAATGGATTTCAATATGGTAAAATGTCTTAAACAGACCAAGGGGCCGTGGACGTGTAGAACTTTGTGAATGCCGTACATACTAATTCTGTGTAAATCCGCAGAGCTTCTCCACGCAGGCCTGCTGATCTGCTGTTTAGCAGCATGTGTCAAGGCCTTGTGTGTCATTTAGAAATAAAGATCATCTCACTGGACGTTCATATTGTTATGGATATTCATACACACACAGGCTCCCATGTGCAATCAAATGATGCGCTCGTGTCATGCGCTCCTCAGATGTGATTGATGGCTGAAGATAATGGCTCACAAACAAACTGTCCTTCCCCCCACTCGCCCGCCCACCATGAATAAGGCAACACCTCTCTCTCTCGCTCCTCTCCCTCCTCTCCCTCTCGCTCTCGGAGCAGACAGCAGGGGGGAAGACATCTGACATTTATTCAATACCATCAGTAGCTCTGTAGTGGCACTGCTGAGAGAAGGAGGGAAAAATTATGATCGGCGGTTACTTAAGCTAAAAGCTACAGAGTGTCAGACGGAGGCAGAATTTAAAGAAATGCACGAGTGGAGATTTCTCTTCAGGAGATGCGCTGTTTATACTGGGCCCTTTCCGAAATGGTTCCTTGCGCACAGCCGCACTGAGTTTTTTAATAAAAGCTTGAAGCGGAGGAATTCTCTCAGTTAATAATGCAGAACAAAAGCAACATTGTGAGGGCCAGACAGCATGTGTATTTGTGTGTATGCGTGCGAAAGAGGCCATGCCACATAGGCGGGACTCTGTCGTTCTGAGCGTTTGACCTTTCTCTGGTGGCGTCCCAGGAGTCGGCATTTTAGAAAAACACACCTTTGTTTACTGTCATTAGCTGATATGAGGTCATCTGTTATGGCGACCCCCTCAACAAACAGAATTTAATAATCCAATTTAGGTAAAGAGACGGGCCTCTAATTTTCCTAAATTTCCTTAATATACTTGAGGTGGATACTGTAGGCCTGCAAACATAGTAGCAAGCAAGGTTAATTTACCAACACATAAACCCCAAACTGTCAGGGAACAACGAGGCTGGATTCAGGTGCGGGTTCAACAGAGGCTTTATTGTACAGAGAATTCACTGCGGGCAATGAGCGCCTTCGCGGACAGTTCTTGTGGACGTGGAATCCCCAACCACACCGATGGTTGGATAGCAGTGGCTGGAACAAGCCGCAACAGCGGCAGAGGAGACGGAGCCGGAGGGGCAGCCCGCTAATCCGAGCGAGAGGCTGAGAAGCCCAACCACGAGGCCGCGGAGTCCCGGGGTATGCGGATGCCGGAGGTAGCCCACGGTTCCTGAACGCACAGAGAGGTGCGGGACACATAGACTGCTACGAGCACTGGAGCCTGGGCGAGACAAGACAGAACTGGTGAGCGATAATACACGGACAGTCAGAGCATGGGAATAATCACAACAAACTGACAACGTACAGAGAAACACGAGGAGCTATAAGGGGAAGCTAATGAGATGACCAGAACCAGGTGTGAAACAAGGAGGGCGGGGACAACGATCATGCTGACATGCTCACGTGGCGAGCTGTCAAAACAAGTCATGCACAACACCCAAACACAGAGACAACAAGAGACAGGTGATCAGACCCGAGACCCGACAGTACCCCCCCTCCCAGGAGCGCCACCAGGCGCCCCAGGAGGAGGCCCACGTTGTCGCCGACGGAAGTCCTCAATCAACGAACGGTCCAGAATGTCCCGGGACGGCACCCAGCATCTCTCTTCTGGACCATAACCCTCCCAGTCCACGAGATAATGAAACCCTCTTCCACGGCGTCGCTCATCGAGTAATCTCCTAACCTTATAGGTAGGGGAGCCATCCACAAGACGAGGGGGTGGGGGGGCGGGAAGATCGCCGGCAGGATTAAGGGGAGAGGAAAACACAGGTTTGACCCTAGAGACATGAAACACAGGGTGAACCCGACCAAGAGCAGGAGGGAGCTTGAGCCTGATCGCCACTGGATTAACCACCTTGGTGACGCGGTACGGCCCAATGAATCTGGGCGCCAGCTTACGAGAGGGCACCCGGAGAGGCAGATCCTTGGTAGAAAGCCATACCTGTTGACCGCACACATAGGTTGGAGGAGAGGACCGGCGACGATCGGCTGCTGCCTTGGTTCGTCCTGAGGTTCGGACCAAAACCCTCCTGACTTTCTCCCAGGTGCGGCGGCAGCGCTGAACGAAAGCCAGGGCGGACGGGACCGCAGCATCGGGTTCCTGTGATGGAAAGAGAGGTGGTTTATATCCCACAGAGCACTCAAAAGGGGACATACCTGAAACCGCCACTGGAAGGGAGTTACGCGTGTATTCTATCCAGGAGAGCTGTTGGCACCAGGAACTCGGATTGTTGGATGTCAGACAGCGGAGCATTCTTTCAAGATCCTGGTTGGCCCGCTCGCATTGCCCATTGGTCTGAGGATGGAAACCGGAAGACAGACTCGCAGAGGCCCCGATCTGTCTACAAAATTCTTTCCAAAACCGGGAGGTGAACTGAGGACCCCTATCTGAAACTACGTCAACCGGCAATCCATGGAGCCGGAACACGTGATCCACCATCAGTTGGGCGGTCTCCCGTGCGGAGGGCAATTTGGGCAGGGGAATGAAATGAACCGCCTTGGAAAAGCGATCCACCACAGTGAGAACCACAGTGTTACCCTTCGATGGGGGAGCCCAGAGACAAATCACGGGCGATATGTACCATGGACGGGCAGGGCAGGAATGATGAAGCAGACCATAGGGAGGGCAAAAAAAAAAACATAAAAAAATAAAAAAAAAAAAAAAAAAAAAAAAAAAAAAAAAAAAAACAAAATAAAAAAAAACAAAAAAAAAAAAATTAAAAAAAAATAAAAAATGCTTCACGCTTTTACATTGGGCGCATGTGGGGCAGGCCAACACAAACTGTCTGACATCTGCGGCCAGTGTGGGCCACCAGAAGCGTTGACGGATGGCAACCAACGTTCTCCGAATCCCAGGATGGCAAACCAGCCTGGACGTGTGACCCCACTGAAGGACCTCAGGGCGCAACGCAGCCGGCACCGGCAACCTGCCCCCCGGGCACCTCCCTGGCACTTGCACCCCTCGACCGGCCTCCTCTACGCGCCGCTCGATACCCCAAGAAAGAGCCCCGACCACCACCCCTCCAGGAAGGATGGCTTCGGCCGTAAGCTCCCCCTCCGGAGCCCCGAACAGGCGTGAGAGAGCGTCGGGCTTAATGTTTTTGGACCCAGGCCGGTACGAGAGGGTGAAGTTGAACCGGCCAAAGAAAAGTGCCCAGCGGGCCTGACGCGAGCTCAGCCTCTTGGCCGAACGGATATATTCAAGATTCTTGTGATCCGTCCAGACCAAGAAGGGCTGCGCCGACCCCTCCAACCAGTGACGCCACTCCCCCAAGGCCAATCTTACCGCCAACAGTTCTCTATTGCCAATGTCATAGTTACGTTCTGCAGGGCTGAGACGGCGAGAGAAGAACGCACACGGGTGCACCTTCCCGTCGCGGAGGGATCGCTGCGACAGAACTGCGCCAACCCCGACGTCCGAGGCGTCAACCTCGACAATGAACTGGGCCTCAGGATCTGGAACCGACAGAACAGGTGCAGAGATAAAACGGGACCTTAATATGTCAAAGGCTACCTGAGCATCCTGGTTCCACCTGAAGGACACCTTGGTGGAGGTTAATGCCGTGAGCGGAGCAGCGATCTGACCAAAATTCCTGATGTATCGCCGATAGAAGTTGGCAAAACCCAGGAAACGCTGCAGGGCCTTACGGGAGTCGGGGACTGGCCACTTGGCGACAGCCTCTATCTTAGCTGGGTCTGGTTTAATCCCCCTGGTAGAGATGATATGGCCAAGGAACATAACAGACTCGGCATGGAATTCGCACTTCTCCGCCTTGACGAACAACTGGTTCTCTAATAGGCGCTGGAGGACCCGTCTAACGTGCTGAGTGTGTAAATGGAGAGAAGAGGAGAAAATCAGAATATCATCCAAATACACAAAGACAAACTGATTGATCATGTCACCCAGAACGCTATTGACGAGACCCTGGAAAACGGCCGGAGCATTGGTCAGACCAAACGGAAGAACCAGATACTCGTAGTGTCCCGAGGGGGTGTTGAATGCCGTCTTCCACTCATCCCCCTCCCGCATGCGCACCAGATGGTAGGCGTTGTGGAGGTCTAATTTGGTGAAGACCTGAGCTCCCTGCAATAATTCAAAAGCAGAAGACATTAGAGGTAGGGGGTACCTGTTCTTTACCGTAATGTCATTCAAACCTCTGTAATCGATACAAGGGCGTAGGGAGCCGTCCTTCTTCTGAACGAAGAAAAACCCCGCCCCAGCGGGAGAGGAGGAATGGCGAATGAGCCCCGCCTGTAGTGAATCACGGATATACCTGTCCATGGCCTCTCTTTCAGGACCAGAAAGGGAATATAAACGACCCTTAGGCGGAGAAGTGCCCGGGAGAAGGTCAATGGCACAGTCGTAGGGGCGATGCGGAGGTAGAGAGGTGGCCCGGGACCTACTGAAAACCGCATGGAGATCGCAGTACTCCGCCGGGATGCCGGTCAAGTCAGCCGGATCCACCTGCGGAACGCAAGATACAGAGACAGCAGGAAAAGCAGCACCCAAACATGACACATGACAAGACTGACTCCAGGTTAAAATAGAATTATTGACCCAATCGATCTGTGGGTTGTGTCTCCGTAACCACGGATGTCCTAAAATTAACGGGGCCCTAGGGGAGTCAATGAGTAACAGTTCGATCTGCTCACAGTGGTTACCAGAGAGGGAAAGGCTTACACAAGGGGTGACGTGAGTGATGGTAGTGAGAGGATTGCCCGACAATGACCACGCCGTAATGGGCTTATCCAGGGGAATGGTCGGAATCCCCCACTTGTGAGCAGAGGCAGAATCCAGGAAATTCCCCTCAGCCTCTGAATCCAGAAGGGCGTGGCCCGTGTGTGAACCTCCCAGGAAGGAGAGTCGAAAGGGCAGCTGGGTGTGCGTAGCTGGAGAGTTTGAACAGGGAAAGGCGCCCACCAGGACTCTCCGCTTCACTGGTGGGCCCTGACTTTTACCGGGCACTGGAGGACAAAGTGGCCGGCCTTGCCGCAGTACAGGCATAGTCCCTGAGCTAAACGCTCCTGTCTCTGCTGCGGCGTAAGCCGGAGACGACCCAGTTGCTTGGGCTCCACATCGGCTGCCTGTGAACTCGCCGCATCGACTGATGCGGACTCCAGGTGGCGCCACGGAGTGGTGGATTGACGGCGTTGCCGGCGGCGGTTGAGGCGACCCTCCACGCGGAGCGCGAGATTGATCAAACTGTCCAGCTCTCGAGGAAGGTCCACCGCCGCTAATTCGTCCGCGATTACCTCATCCAGTCCCTCGAGAAATCGCGCGCGGAGCGCGCCCTCATTCCAGCCGCAAGCCGCAGCTAGAGTCTGAAACTGTATGGCATAGTCGGTGACTGAGCATCTCCTCTGCGACAACCGAGACAGCTGAGCCGCCGCCTCATCTCCCTGGGCAGACCGATCGAACAGCTTCGCCATCTCCTGGCTAAAATCCACAAAAGCAGCACAGCAGGAGCCCGCGATCTCCATACGGCGATACCCCATTCGCGGGCGCGACCCGAGAGGAGAGTGAGGACGTATGCCACCTTAGCCTCCTCTGTGGCATAACGTCGGGGCTGCAGTGAAAACACCAGCGAACATTGGGAGAGAAAGGCTTGGCAGGCATTAGGATCGCCATCATAGACTGGTGGATTGTTGGCATGAGGTTCGGGGTCCAACGGAATACCAGCGTGGAAGGCGGGACCCCGGTTAGCCGCCTCCAGCTGAAGATCATTGACGCGCGTGAGGAGCTCCGCGACTCTGGCATTTAGCGCGCCCACCTCTTGCGCTGTGGTGTTGAGCTGGGTGGCGTGCTGCCCCAGCAAATCTCCCTGTTGCACGAGAGCAGACCGAAGCGGATCCGATCCCGCTGAATCCATCTTGGTCAGTTTGTTCTGTCAGGGAACAACGAGGCTGGATTCAGGTGCGGGTTCAATAGGTGCTTTATTGTGCAGAGATTATCACCGCGGGCAATGAGCGCCTATGCGGACGGTTAGTGTGGATGTGGAATCCCCAACCACACAGATGGGTGGATAGCATGTGGCTGGAACAAGCCGCAATAGCGGCAGTGGAGACGGAGCTGGAGGGGCAGCTCGCTAATCCGAGCGTGAGGCTGAGAAGCCCAACAACGAGACTGCGGAGTCCCAGGGTAGGCGGATGCCGGATGTAGCCCACGGTTCCTGAACTCACAGAGAGGTGCGGGACACAAAAACAGACTGCTACGAGCACTGGAGCCTGGACGAGACAAGACAGAACTGGTGAGCGATCCTACACGGACCGTCAGAGCAAGGGAATAATCACAACAAACTGACAACATACAGAGAAACACGAGGAGCTATAAGGGGAAGCTAATGAGATGACCAGGACCAGGTGTGAAACAAGGAGGGCGGGACAATGATCATGCTGACTTGCTCACGTGGCGAGCTGTCAAAACAAGCCTTGCGCAATACACAAACACAGAGACAACAAGAGACAACAAGAGACAGGTGATCAGACCCGAGACCCGACAAAACCTCTCGCTTGATTTACCCAAACCCTTCTGACTCCTCGTATCGGTTTTTTAAAAAACGATACTAGGAGTAGTTTACCATGAAAAAAGATCACCATGAAAACAAACGCAAGAAGAATCATGCCATATTCGTTATCTTCTTTGTTTATGGCGCTCTCATGCTTAGGCTGTGCAAAAAAATCGAATGTGATTTCTGCCGAATCTCGGCAGTAAAGCCGCTTCTGGTGATTAGTAGTAATTCTCCAGCACGTGCTTTCAGATGGAGCGTCATTTACTACACAGAGCCGTAGATCACTGACAAGCTACACGAAATCGACATTCAAATTGTAGTAAATGCCGCTCCATCTGAAAGCATGTGCTAATCACCAGAAGCAGCTTTACTGACGAGATTCGCATGAAAATCCCATTCAAATTTTTGCCCAGCCCTACTTCATGCATATTGCCACCTACTTGGCCTTTTTGTGGCAATCTTTTTTTTTTAATGGTATCTTTTAATAGTTAATCTTTAATCTTTAATTAGTGCTTTGGGTACTAGAAAAGCGTATTATAAATAAATGTATTATTATTATTTAATCAGGTTTTATTACTGTGAACAAGAAATTATAATTGTTTTGTTGATGCTATAATATATATATATATATATATATAATATATATATCTAAAAGATTGATGAACTAAAAACTGTTTGGCAGATATATGCTTGTGTAAGTTTAGGCCATTGTACTTCACATTTATTCTAAGTTGAGATGTTACATATTTTATCTTCTGTTATAAGAATACATTATTAGAAAATGTCCGTTGCATAAATAAATACTAAAAATGTACAACAAAATAAATACAACTTTTGAATGCAAATGTGGCGTGAGAATTACAAGGTAACAAAAATGTTATATATTGTGTCATAACTATATAATTATAATATATATATATATAATCTAGATATATATATATATATAAACCCTCTTCTGGAATATCTTAGGTGCCTATTAAGCAAAGTTCCTATAAGATACCATTGTTAATGCCAGTTTTTCCCCCATGTTTGTTTTTTTCTTGGCCACAGATTATTAAACACTCCATCCACTGAAATTTAACTAGCCAACCGGTAGGTGGTTGGAGACGGTTGTCTTAATTTCTTGGCGTCTCCATGGTTGCACAGCCCTGCACTTGGCTTGCCTCAACCCGACAGCGAAACCGCTAGTTATGGTTAACAATAGTCTTCGTCTGATAATCGCAATCAAGATAATGGAACACAGTGTGAGACGAGCCTGTGGGGAAAAAACAGCCCTACCACGGCCAAAGCCTTTCCCAAATTAAAAGCATTGGCCTTTAATCTGAGAAATATTGGATGGCTTTATAAGAAAGAGTGATGACTGAACATACATACCTGAAAATGTCAGGTGTGACCTTGCCTGTACTGAAACACAGTTCGATAGAAAGACAATACAAGCTTTATTGACAACATCTGTGGTTTTATATCACAAAAAATAATTTAAATTTTAGTTTCCTACTTCACTTCTCACATTTCTATTAACAAATTTTGCAGACTGAAGTTATAGACATAATCATAGTATTTTTTTGGAATATTAAAAAACTCTAAACCATGCATATGTAAAATCTTTCATTTTATTTTGTTATTTCTTGGCCCCATATATATATATATATATGTATATAAACAAACTTACATCTTTAAAAAAAAAGAATGAATACTCAATTCAACAAATTTCTTGAATTAATCAAAAAGTGACAGTAAGACATTTATATTGTTACAAAATATTTCTATTTCAGATAAATGTTGTTCTTTTGAACTTTCTTTTCATCACAGAATCCTGAAAAAATATCATATAAAGTAAAATATATAAACAAAAATGCTTCTTGAGCAGCAAATCAGCAAATATCAGAATGATTTCTGAAGATCATGCGACTGAAGACTGGAGTAATGATGCTGAAAACTCAGCTTTGCCATCACAATAAATTACATTTTACATATAGGGCCCTCATCAATGCGTGCCAGGAGCGACGCAAGTGTTTTTTGCTAGTTTCAGCCTGATGCAGTTGTCATTTTCACGTCCTGCTTGCACGCTAGTATAGGCGGTCACAAGCGCGCGTACCCTCTGCTTATTACACACAGGGACGCACAGCAGCACACAAAAATGCCAAATATTAAAAATGAAAGGTTTGCAATGTAAAAGATTATTATTGTGTAGGCTACATAAATATAAAAATGCCTACATGTCATAATGGATAGTCATTGCATGTATCAGAATTAGGCTACCTATTTGCTCGCGCACGATCAGCTACGTTTCATCTCTGGAGACGCGTTCTGTCTTTGCGCTTGCAAATTCCGCCGTGTAAATAGCAAATCCGCCATGGCACGAGCGCAACTGGCTCTTAAAGGGGATGGGAGATGAGACTCTGATTGATTTATTGCACGTTATGCCCAGAACACACCCATTACTCATTAAGAGAATAGGGACAACTCTTTTAGACCATGCGCCCGGGCGCGCCGACCGTTTTTTCCATCGTTAAACTAGCAAAAGTGGATTTGGACACGCCCTAAATGTACCTGCGCCGTGCTCTTTAGACCATGCGCTTAGATCGTTAAAATAGGGCCCATAGTCCATAGAACACAAAAAGGTTTATTTTAAATTTTAATATTTTTTTCACAATATTACTGTTTTTTTTGTATTTTTGATCAAATAAATGCATGAAAGATTTTGTTATGAAATAATATATTGAAGATACAGTATATGAATATTTATGTATGAACTATTCAGTAAAGTGTGAATGATTTTGCTTGTGTCTGCCACATGTACTTGTGGTCCGCTCTACTGTATGCTAATTAGTTTAGTTGTACAACACTGAAAGCAAAGTGCAGAATGAAATCAGCTGCAGTTGTCTGACTGTGAGAATAGAGCTTTACATGTGGCAGTCGGAGACCAGACAGCTTCACCACTAAGTGTGTGTGTGTGGTGTGTGTGTTTGTGTGGTACGTTTTGCAAGAGAAAGGATTTCAGTAGTATTGGTTGAATGCTTGGACATATGGAGACTGACTCCTCTTGGGCATCAGCGGGTACCAGGAGCCCCATCATCCTCTCTGTCTGTCTCTCTCCCTCACTCTGTCTCTCTCTCGCTGTCTGTCTCTCTGAACTGGCACACTGGTAGCTCCTCTCCCTGGGATACTCAAGCCTTTCAAACATGAGTAATTGATGAATTGTATGCGATATGCAAATGTGAATGCATAAATCTCCTGACTGACAGCTTAATTTATGTGAGCCTTTAAGAATGCAGGATTAGATTTTAATTAAATATCTTCAAAGGCACCCTGACTCGTACATTTTTCTCTTGCCTCAGCTGCCGTCTTTGTTGTTGTTAAAACCGTTTTCCATTATAATTTTGGAAATCTGATTTTGTTTTCCCTCCCTGCCCTCCCGCAACCCCCTCCGGCCACGGTCCAACTCTTGGCCTTTGCTTCTTCTTGGGCTAAACATTATTACAAACAGTTCTCTCTAAACGAGAAGATTAAAACAAAGTTTGATCCCGCAAACAAACTCTTAAGCCACGCCCACTCTACAGAAAGGGGTGTGGTTTGATCCACCTACCTCGGAACTTCCATGTGGCCCCGCCCCCATCTTTTCAGCCACATTGTCTCAGTGAGACAAGCAGGTGTCGCCTGTTCATGAATATTGAATAAGGCCGTTTAAAATATGACAAGGGCACATTTACGAAGCCGGGAGAGAATAAAAAGTGCTTAGTAACCCAGTTTTCGCCGGTCCCCAGCAGAGCGCTATGCTGTCGCCGGGGATTTGAGCAGAGTGATTGGTTGCGACGATCGCACTGACAGGGTTTTCTTCTCCGGCGTGTGGAACGTGCAGTAACGTGTGAATGACTTTTCACTGCCATCTGTTCCTCCAGCCCGATGGGATACGGGAAAGAGAGGAGAGTGTGAGTGTGTGTGTGTGTGATTGTATACTCGCTGCTCTTCACTGTCTGTCGTGAACGCACATGGGCATCATGCCTGCGAGTGGGAAAGGGAGATGAAAAATATTCCCATATCAGGGAATTCTCAAGGTGTAAGAGGCTCCATTACAGTCAGATTGACTGAAGAACTGAGAGGTTCACAGGGTGCCGGTTCAATATACCGACAAGCAGCCTTAAATAGACCTGCATTACAACCGGTTAATGGAGACAAAAGTCAAGACACTCTGATTAGGAATCTTCATACTGTTTCTGCCTTTCTTATAAATCCTATTTTTACAGTAAGAACCTGAGAACTTGGATATTGTCGTCTCCACATTATTGGATGCTTAGCAGCAGTTTGGAATTGTTTTATTTTTTATTATTTTTATTTAATTTGAAATAATAATTGAAATTATGGCTGCAACAACTAGTCTATAAAATGTATAAAACTTTTGAAAATGTTTATACATGAACCCAGTTAAATTGTCGTAAAACTGCCCAATTATCTTTTTCGGGAAACGTTTGCGTTTCGCGCCATACTCGTACTGCTACCATTCATGCATCATCACCAAAATACCTTTTAAAAATTATTTAAAAAATTCAAAATTTGATTCATATTGGTGTCTGTTCAATTGGAGAATATTTCTTTCCAGATAATCACAGTTGTCGTTATCAAAAATTATGATTGTGCAATACTAGAGTGCATACCCAGCTAACTTATATTACAGCTAATTCTCAACTTTTTCTTTGCACGGCTAGTATTTGAGTTTTGTTTAATGGCCTTCCATTTACACATAAAACACACTTACATGTACAACAAAATGTTGCTATCAATAAAAAGTCTCATTATAAAAGCCATATGATGCAAATATGAACTACTATAAAACCATGCAACATTACATTTTGAAATCATTGGATGTTTCCCTTTTTTAATGTCAAAACATGGCTAAGTGCAGCACAAAACCAGCAGAAGTACTCAAGTGCACTCTTAAAAATAAAGGTGCTTCACGATGCCATAGAAGAACCTTTATGTCTAAAGGGTTCCATAAAGCACCTTTAACATCTGAAGAACCTTTCTGTTTCACAAAAGGTTCTTTGTGTCGAAATAAGGTTCTTCAGATTATAAAAAGGTAAGAAAGAGATGGTTCTTTAAAGAACCTTTGACTGAATGGTTCTTTGTGGAACCAAAAATGGTTCTTCTATGGCATCGCTTGAAGAACCTTTTGAAGCACCTTTATTTTTAAGAGTGTGGTCCAAAATGTGCGATCGGGTTTTGCTCTAATGCTTTTTTATCTGTAAATAAACTTTGGCCAATTTAATCCAAAAATATATTACTGATCTAAATAGTTAAATACTAAGTGTCATTATTTCAGTACTATATCTTTGTTCGTAGTAGTCATACTAAGTCCCATATTTCCACACAATTAGAATTCCAGTACTCTTTCTGGAACATTGTGTTGAGTACATGACGGCTGTACCTTTCCGAAAGCGCTCTTGAAAATGAAAGGATGGGTTTTATATAAGGGAAGCACCTGTCACGAGCGAGGAAAGAACTGCTCGGCCTCTAACAATACCCAGTCAAAGTGGAGCTAAATAAGAAAATAGCTTTAAGAGTCCCGCGGGAGTCAAGTGCCTGTTCACGCACAATCGCCTGCCTGCAGACTTCGAACGACTCCAGCATGTTGGCTTTTTTTCTATCTTGTACTTCGGGTACGCCTCGATTAGGAATGCTCGAAAGGAGCAAGTGAGTCAGATGCTCCAAATGAGGAAAGAAGGAACTCTTCTTGTTCTTCAACACACATACAGTATGTCGATGTAGAGCTTTACAGGAAATGGTTTTCCACCTCGCTTTAAGCACGACCGGAAACGTCTGCTTAAGTTTTTTTCAACAGTCACCGATGTGCGATTTCAAGTTAGTAGCTGACCGTCTTCAAAGGCGGGATCTTTTAACATTTAGCTGATTTTTCTTTCTGTACCACAACGACCCCACAGAATCATTTGCTGCCCCACCATGCTTTTTTCTAATTTGCTTTCCTCAAAGGAAATGGAGTTGTGTTATCGGAACACTGAGGTAATTGATTGTTTTCCAACGTGGCTTTTGTCAGAATGATGTAAAAACCAACTCTGAAACAAACTCAGGCCTTTGCACACAAAGGTCTTTGTGGATTGTTTTTAATAACAATAAGTTATAAGAAGTTTCTTTCTCACCTGTGGCCAAGTGGTTAGCACTAATGTGGGAGACGCCAGTCTCGATCCCCCTCGATAAAATCAGTAAAAAGTCATATAAAGTGAGTTTTTCAATGAAAAATTTCTTAGGCTACGGTTACACGTCAACGATGTAGTCAAAAAAGGGAAAATTTTTCACTTGCGTTTTTAAAAAGTTTCACGTATACACGACAATGTTTTCAAAACGATTCGTGTTTACACATATCTGGGAAAAACGGTCAAAAACGCATGCCTTACATATGCCAGGCCAGTAGTTGGCGCTGTCACCTTGTTAGTAAACAGTACCTGTAGGGAAGTGACGATTATAGGTTGTATATGTTGCGTCTCCGCTGTTGGTTGTAATATTGGTGAAGTAAATCCACACTTTGCTGAAGAAGCGTTAGCAAACTCTTGAGCAGCAACAACAGTACCATGTACTCCGCCATTGTTGTGTATGTTTGTTTTCGCTTGCCTTTAAAATCGACATGTACTGCGCATGTCTACATACCTAACACGTACTACGCACGCGCATGACGCCGTTTTGGGTGTTGGGTGTGAAACGATAACGGTGGCGTTTTCAAAAACTTGCACTTTGAAACCCGTTTTCAAAAATACGTGTTTTCAGTCCCCAAAATGCCGTTGTCGTGTAAACTAACATGCAAAACGCATAAAAAGTTTCCCGTTTTTGGCTGAAACGTTGTCGTGTAAACGCCCCCTTAGAGTAAAAAGTCAAACAAAACAAGGCTAAAAAGTAGTTTGTCGAACTCTCCCTGAATCAAAGACTCCATTCATTTTATCCGCATTAGAGAGGAATTGTGGTCTGGCAAACTGTGCTGCCGTTTTTTTTTACAGTACAGTAAACTCCATCGACTGCTCTCCACTTACAGGCACTACAACGGCTAAAGTGATTCATGTTGATTGCCTCTCTTTTCCACCACGCTCCACTGTTCATAGTTTTTAATTGGATTAGTAATGTGACGTTCCGAAGTGATTCCCATTTGCCACGGACCATGACAAGCTTGTCAACAGATCAGCAAGTCAAACTGGGATATCTTGAGACAGGAAAGGGAGGAAGGTCAGTACGGTGCCTTATGGACAAAACTGGAAGCTGAAGGGGTCGTTTGAAGTTTACCATTGATCAATTTGGCTTCTAGTACATTTTCTGTTCATTGGGATTGTTTGACTGCAGTATAGTCTGAAATTTAATTACTTAAAAATACACATAAGTGCACTACTGAGGTCTTAGAGAATGAAGATCTGAGAATGATGGAAGTACAGTTTAGGCCAGGGGCTTACATTTAATACATACATCATTATATATAATATATCTATATTATATATAGATATAATAGATAGATATTAATATATACACACGTATATTACATATAGTTTTAAAGAATTAAACAAGTAACGTAAATATAGTTGGATATAATATAAAAAAAATTCTTACCCATTGGCATTTAATGTTGTCAGTGCATTAAAGAGTATTAAACTATTATGTGGAAAATTACTTTTACTATTAAATTTAAATAAATAATAATTATTAATTCATATTTATCGGTATACTATGCTTTCATAACAGAATAAAAAAATAAAAGTTAATTGTGACCTTTTTATCTCACAATTCAGACTTTTTTTCCCCCGCAATTCAGAAAAAACTCAAAAAGATAAACTCAAAATTCAGATAAGAAATTTGAGAAATATTAGAATTGTATGATATAAAATGACTTTTTCTTGAAATGTTGTAATTGCAAGATGTCAAACTTGCAATTGTGAGAAAAAAAGTCAGAATTGTGAGACAAAAATATTGTATAAAGGTATTGTGAGAAATTCAGAGAATTCTGAGTTAAAAACTTTTTTTTTAACCTTTTTTTTTAAAATTCCATGGTGGAAAAAAAATGTGAGATTTAAACTCCAAATTCAATCAAAAGAAGTCAGAATTGCAAGATATAAACTTGCAAGATTTGTGAGATGTAAACTCGAAATAATTCTGTTTATATATCGCAAGTCTGAATTGTGATTTTTATTTTTTTATTATGTGACAGAAACAGCCTTCTATAGCACTCCCCCAAAGTAACACTTTATTTTTTTCTGAAATTCTCCCCAACTCTGAAAACCTCAAATATGTTATACTGCTGGATAGTGTTGTTGATGTGATGTGATGTGATAAAATAAAATAATAAAACAAATTTGCAATGAACCAAACTTATTTTTTTAATGTTTATGTTTATGTTAACAATAATGTAAGTAGTACATTAATGTAAGTCGGAGCTGGTGATATTTCATTTGTTCTCCACAATTAGTAGCAAACTTGCATTCAGGTTGGGCTTGAAAATTCATCACATTATGGATGTAAACTGGTTGCAAATGCTGTTTTGTGTTGACTTCAGTTGTCTACTTCGGCTAGATGTGCATGCATTGTATGCTGTCATGCATGACTTGTGAAACTTCTATGTAATACTAATACTCTCTGAAACTGCAGTGTAATACTATTAAGAACAACTTGCCCACTGTGGCGTTCTTCCTCTTTGCTTTACTACAATCGGTTTAGTGGTGATTCTTCTCTGGTTTGTGTTTGTTAGCACTGCAGTATTAATAGAACGGTGAAAAACACTTGCTGCTTGATGTACTTGGACAAGATCCAATGATATGCAGCAGTAGAATTAGCATTTTGCGTTTCTGGCTTATTTTGCTCTGCCAGCACCCATGCACAGGGTTCGAACTGTCATGTACCTGTCTCTTTGATAGCCCGTCTCACAATGAAGTGCGGGAGATAAGTGTGTGTGTTTGTGTTTTGTGTTGAATAATTTGTTGTACGTTAGTGGAACAGGATTCTAAATCCGTGCTTGTTCATGTATCTATCATGACAGGGGATGATGTGTAACCTTATGTATGTTTGTTTGATTGGTGTGTGTGTGTGTGTGTGTGTGTGTAAAACAGAAACTTGCTTATGCTCTGAAACAATCTTCCTTTTCATTGGTCTGTCAGAAGAGACTGAACTTCCCATAAAATCCCATTTGCAGCATTTATTGTAACGTTGGTGATAAAGAAAAGGGGAAAAAAGAAAGAGAAAAGATTAAATTTAATGACTCTAAAAATGAAGATGAGATGACTCTAGAAAATAATCAATTGAAGAGTAATAGCATTTTTCTTACACTTTGAAAACATAAGTGTACATATCTTAATCATTATTTTCAAATTTGAAAAAAATAAGTTTTGTTTTGTTTTGTTTGGTTATGCAATAGCATGAATTTCTATTAATAAATGTTCGTTTTTTAGGGTATCACACCAAACTATTCTAATGAAATCTATGAATCTCTCAAATGAAAATTATGAGATTGTTTACCACATCTTACAAAAAAAAAAAACTATTTAAAAAGTTTTTTTTTAAAATATAAAAAAATCTATTACAAATTACTATTACTATACCATCATATCTTACTATTAAGACATAATAAAAATTATTTCAATTTTTTCTCCTTCCCACCCTATGGATATAATAGACAATTATACCTAATAATAACTAAATTATAAATTATAACAATTTAACATTTTCTTGTCAAAATTAAATGATTCAGGAATTTAAAAAAAAAAGCTTTGTATTTGTGATGATTATCATATCATGTCATCATGTATATTCTAGAATTGTCTTTCTAAATTTTTATTTATTTATTTTTTAAATGAATGAGGGTCATGTCATTGACCTATATTTGGTGTTCACCAATCAAAACACATCTCTCAATCATGTGACCAAGTGACCTACTGTACATGATCAAGCAAAAATGTAGATGCAAATGTATTTGATGGCATATTAAACCCCTGTTGTGTTTTTGTTCCGTGCAGTTCTCGGCCCGGTCGTCCTCCCAAGCGTTCTCTCGGCTTGGCGATGCAGGACAGCTCACGTCTGCTTCCACACGGCGTTCACGGGCTGCTCTCTCCCAGCCTGCTCTCCCCGACAGGTAAGACACCCCCCTCTCGCTCACCCACCTGCAAGACCTAAAAAAAACAGCCTCACCTGTCAATGAACGACATGCTCTCAGACGGACGCCAGTGTGTAAAAGCACGCATATGAACATTTTGTCTCATTTATGCTTGATTTTTCTTTCTTCTCTGAAATCTGGATTTTTTGGGGGGTCTTTTTTCCCCATCTCTCTCGCTCTCCTTTTCTCTCCTCCTCCCACTCTTCCACCTTCTGCAAATCAGCTCGTATTGATTTCCCCCCTCTGTCCTTCACTGGCCACCACTGCGTCTCAAACAGAGGTTAAACTATTGGATTTCTGTAGCCTCTTTGCTTTTTTCCTGTGCATGCATTTGCTTTCTCTCTTTCTCTGTCGTCATCCCTCTTTCATCTTTCCTTCCTTTGGAATGCAGTCTGTTTCAGAGGAATTGTTTTATCGCTTTCAGACCAAATCCCAAACCACTGGACATCACCTGCGTGTTTGTTTGTGTATTTACGAGTAAACCGCATGTGTCGTGCTCGGATACGTTAACGTCATCTCCTCTTCTTGCCTTTTAGCTTCAGTTCTCTAAATTGCTGATGGTAGTGGCAATTTAGCTCTCACAATGGCCAGCGAGTGTATCGATCTGCGCAGCGCGGAATAGCCGGAGCAGTCCGTTAGCCGGCCCCGCTGATTGATTTTAGATGACTCTGTTGTTATTTCTGCCGGCCGCTCCGGTGGGGGGAAAAGAGCTCTTTAAAATGTGCGTCCACATTTCTCTCAATCCCTCTGCTCATCTCGCCGTCCCCAACGCCAACAAATGTCTGACTTTGTAGTGTTATCCGATTTGAGAGCAATGTGAGTTAATAGGGACGCTGACATTATGGGCCTCATTCATGAAACGTGAGCATGAATTTCTGTGTGAATCATTTGTAAAACCATTCTTACCTAACATGAAAAATCATAAAACTATATATATATTTTTTTATACAGGTCATTTATTTTTTGAATGATTTTTAGGTGCTTTTAATTTATTTGGAATTTAGCAAAGGTGGATTTACCTGTGACATTTTTAACAATCCTATTTCGTTAGACATACACTGTTGCTCATAGTTTGGAATCATTCAAAATTTTTTTTTTTTTTTTTAAAGTAGTCTCTTATGCTTACCAAGGCGGATCTATTTGATTAAAATATCCATACAGCAGTATGTTGTGAAATAGTATTACAATTTTAAATAACTGCTCTCTGTTTGAATATATTGTAAACTGTAATTTATATCTGTGATGCAAAGCAGAATTTTCAGCAGCCATTCAGTGTCACATGATCCTTCACAAATAATTATTTATAATTTTTTTGTAAGAAATGTTTGTTCATTATTAATGACTCGCTTGTGATAAAGCTTTTTTTTTTTTTTATATGTTTTTAATAGTAGTCTATCACAGTTTCCACAAAAAACATTAAGAAAATAATAACAATGTTTCTTGAGCTGCAAATCAACATAATAAAATGATCTGAAAATTCTATATTTCATCACAGGAATAAATTACCTTGATCCAATAAATGCAGCCTTGTTGAATTATAGGCGCCTTTTTAAAACAAAAAACACAACCAAAACTCGTTTTGACCGAAGTGTGAACTTATGTATTTTCTTCCAGATGGTAGTTACTGTTATCCATTTACAACCCTTTTAAACATTTAAATGAACTAAAGGTTATTTTGGCTCTAATGCGGTTATGTTTCCAAACCCCTCGGTCTTTTCTGCTGTAATTTCATGCATGAATCCATGCAGCGCCAAAAGAACTGCCATCCCCATGTATGTCAGGATCCTCCGTCTATTCTTCCGGCCAGCATATACATATTGTGAAACTGGAGAGCGGAACTTAATCTGGAAATTTTTATAGCGAACACACCTGCACACTTCTGCAGTTACTTGCATGTATTCCCAGTAAGAATATCCAGCGCACGTTTAAAGTGCTAATCAAGCGCTTCTCAAAAGGAAATCTCTACCTTTTAACATATTTTTTTTTACATAGGTATCCGCCCTTTCCACGATAGAAGGACAGTATCATGGTAATATAACACCTGAAATATTTACCTTGTAAATGGGCACATTATCAAAGACGACTAATTGTGATCTTTCACACACATTACTCGGATTTTTGACTTTTAAGACCGAAAAATACATGTAATTAGTAATTGGTTGAATATTAATCTAGCTCAATCTACTTACGTTTGTCCTATATAGTCATGAATTATACAATTGCATTTTATAATGAATTCAGTTGGAATAAATGGAAAGAACCTTTTATTATATATACAGATATATCATATAATAATTTTAATTTGTTTAATTTTTTATGTAATTATTTCTTTTAATAATTTTATCTGACTGTATTCTTTCCCTTATGATATACAGTCTGTGACCCTGGAGCCCAAGCATCTAAGTCGCTGGGTATATTTGTACCATGCCAAAAACATTGTAGGTCCAAATTATATATTTTTCTTTTAATTTCCAAAAATCATTATGCTATTAAGTACTACCATGTTCCATGAAGATATTTTGTACATTTCTTACTGTATATAGCAACACTTTTGTTTTATACCATATCATACCAAATATACCAATTTTTGATTAGTAATATGCATTGCTAAGAACTTCATTTGGACAGCTTTAAATGCGATTTTCTCAGTATTTTGATTTTTTTTGCACCCTCAGATTCCAGATTTTCAAATAGTTGTATCTCGACCAAATATTGTCCTATCATAACAAACCATACATCAACGGAAAACTAATTTATTCAGCTTTCAGATGATGTATAAATCTCAATTTAAAAAAATTGACCCTCATGACTGGTTTTGTGCTCCAGGGTCACATATATCTTTATATCTTCTCTAATCTAAACCTTAAAGATTCTATTTTGAATGTGTGGCCATAGATCAGTTCATCGTAACAATTGCCACATTCTAGCAGCATTACTAACACATCAGCAGATTCTGATCAGACTTGTCATTTAATTATTAGCAGCAATTTGTACTGTTATTTCCTGCTAACGCCATAATTAGGCAGAACAAAGTGGCGCTCGGCTGATACGGCGCTCAGTGGAGGATATCAGTGCTCATCCTCACCCTCAGAAAGAGAAAAAACAGTCTCTGGAGAAATGAAGCGTTCTTCTCTCCTCTCGAAGCCCTGTGTTTGCAGTCAGGACGGAGCGTCTGAATGCAGTGGGGGGTGCTGGGAAACCAGGTGTTGTTGTGGGGTTTGGTTTCGCGTTTGGTTTCCTGGATTGCTGCTGACAGAAACATTATAAGCCTGTGGCACTTGAGCGGAGGAGAGAGAGAAAGAGAGCTGATATACACCTCATACATACAAGACATTAGAATAACTTGCGTTGTTTGTGCTTTGGGCACGATACCTGAAACTGTGCGGCTTATTGACAAGAGGTATGCTATTACTTCTGAAAACGTAACGATTTTCACTTGGTGGACTATAAAAAACATCCAAATCTCATAGACTTTTAAGGAGGGACCCTTTGAAGAATCAGTTTAAGAGACTTATTCCTTGTTCAGTTCATCAATTGTTCTCTTTATAAAAAAGCAAAAAACAAGGTTACGGTGAAGCACTTACAATGGAAGTAAATGGGGTCGGATTTGGAGGATTTGAAAGCAGAAATGTGAAGGTTATAATTTAATAAAATCACTCTCATTCATTCTTCTATTTAAAGTTGTGTATTATTTGAGCTGTAAAGTTGTTATCGTCACTTTTATGGCCTTTTTGAATATAAATTCACTCATGTTAGTTACTTTATCAGGCTAAAATCATGTATACTGTTAATGTCTTGTGGCTATTTTTATTGAAACAGTGAGTATTTTGACATTTACAGACTGGCCCCATTCACTTCCACTGTAAATGCATTACTGTAACCATTTTTAAAAAAAAAATTTTTTTTAAGAGAGACAATTTGAAAATCAATTTTAGTTATCAACAATATGCGACAAGTGCTGTCGACTGCTTAACTTGTATTGAACTGAAATATTCCTTTTAAAGTTGTGCTCTTTTGTTTTGAGCCAATAAGCCACACCCTAGCAACACCCTGCCAACCAAAAACACTTAAAACACAAAAACACTGCCAAAAAAAAAATCTAATAATCTTTATGTAGTTGACCGGATGCAGGGTAATTTGACTTTCACAGACTTCCCAACTCACTGCCTGTTCGGGGTTCGAAGTCTGGGCCCACCGCTGATAACAGATAACTGATGGGCGGCACTGATACAAAATGTCAGCGAAAGGACACTTGAACACTCTCTCAAACTCACACACACACACACACCCGTCCCCGGCCTTCCATCTCATACATACACACTTGTAGAAGGCGACACTTACCAACCCTTCTACACACACACACACACACACGCTCTGTCTCTCTCTTTCTCTGTGGGTGAAAACAATTGCAGGCCTAGCTGGTGACTTTGATGAATGACATGTCCCTTTGGGGAGCAGTTTCTCCATCTGTTTATCCCCCCTTCTGTTGCCCCCCTCCCTAAACTCACTCACACACATGTGCAGAAACACACAGCACACTCAGTGCAGGAGTATTTAAGACTGCCGCTGGCTCCGTCATGCACCTGTAAGCACTCTTGCATGCACAAGACATCTTCTTTTTCAAGCACCTAGAGTCTCGTTGTTGTATGTTGTTTCTGTTAGTATTTGTTGGCTATAGATTTTTTTTTTTTTATGAAAATGGTTGGTTACCTTAAAAAGTAGTCGTCTGGTCAGACTTAAGGTTAATATGAAATTGCAGTTCGCAAACCATTCTACTTACATAATGTGATGTTTTTAAACAAAGATATTAAATGATAAAAAATGACATAACTTGATTTTATCAATCCAGAATTGGATTGAAGCTGAAAAAATATATATACCAAAATGTAGTGTTTTATGGTGCAAACTACTACTTTGTAAGCTAATTCAAGCACTGCCACTCAAAATATTCTTCATAAACCAGTCAGGAGCTGGTCACTTGTGTTGCGCTCTGACTGGTGGTTTAACTGTGTGTGTGTGTGTGTGTGTAGGAAAAGAGCTAGGATAAATAAAACATGGAGATCTGTTTAGTGACATATGGGCCAGTGCATCCCATCTCCTGCATCCTAATGAACGCTAAGCCTTTCAAACGGTGTGTGACCAAAGCTTTGTGCTGCCAGGAATATATAGATATCAGCAAGAGCCAGTGAGCCTTTACGTTTGGCTAAACGTGTGATTCACGTGAACGCGTGTGAATAGCAACAACAAACTTAATTTTGCACTTTTGTTAGGTTTGTAAAATGTCGTTAAGGAGTCATGTGTTAACATGCACATCTTGAAGTGGCACAGTCGTGCGGATTTAACATATGGCAGTCAATTGACAAGTCAGCTGAAAAAAAATCCACAGTTGAACACAAATTAAGCTCGTAATTTGCACATTTTTAATTTTTTTTGGTGTCAGAGAGAGAGTGAGAGAGAGAAAACTTCTCACAGTATCAATGTCATTAGCACATCTGTGACTTTTTGACATCTTTTTTTGATCTCTGACACAGGTGACATGTGCACAGTCCCGGCAGATTTTCTTAACCCTTTTAATCCCCCAGGTTACCTGTGTGACCAAAATTCAAAGTTTGAAGTAGTTGTATTTTACGCAGAGTTGTTAAAGGGGTCATTGATGCGATTCCAAGTTTCCCTATCTCTTTGGAGTGTTACAAGCGGATTGTGCATAGATAGATCCCTGAATTGCACAAAGACTAAAGTCTCAAAACCAAAGAGATATTCTTTATCAAAGTTAAGACTCTGCCACGCCCCCCTAAAACGGCTCGTTCTAACACGCCCCCACATATCTACCTCACTATGTGGAAATATTAGCATAATGCCGCCCAAATGTGCACGCAAAGAAAGAAGGCATGGTTTCTAACCGCATTAGTGTTGAAGCAGCATGTCAGGGAAAAAATGTGTTTCTAGGCGAAAGCAAAAGCAGCTTTATTGTGCCGTCCACAAGGATGCATGTTGAATCTTAAGATTACTTTACAACATAAAGCAAGCCTTGGATTGAACACCATTTTGTAGCCTAGGAGAGGTTTCTGACTTTGCTATGACAATCTGGCCTTCTGAATCAGCTACTGTAAGTACGTTTTCTTTATAGTTTAAGTATTTGCTATTGACTGTTCAAATGCGGATTTTTACGCATTGTGTGTGTGTGCTACGCGAGCGAGCGGAGAGAGAGAGAGAGAGAGAGAGAGCGAGCGAGAGAGGAGAGAGAGAGAGCGCGAGAGAGAGAGAGGGGGGTCACATCACAGTGGAGTCAGCTGTCTTAACCGTGGCTTGTGTACTGCAAACACATACCCGCTTCATCACTGTGTCTGTCACGTGACCGTTTCCCTTTCAGGCTCTGTCTTTACATTTACTTTGAAAGATTAAGCTCGCGATTATGGTAAGGGGAGTTACAGTTTCCGACAGTGCTTGTGGTGTTCGGCCAATCACTATGCACTGGGTCAGCTGGCCAATCAGTGCAGACTGCGCTTGTCGGAAGGAGGGCTTTGTAGAAAATGACACGTTTGAGAGAGGCGGGGCATAAAGGAACTACAATAATGTACACTATTTGAAAAATAATCTGTTTTTTGAACATTAAAACATGTCAAAATATTCTGTTACAATACACAAAATAATGACGTTAAAAAAAAGCATCCATATGACCCCCTTTAACTGTAAGTGAACGGGCTGCCCTCTCTTGATTATACCGTAATATCACAACTTATCAAGTTACATTTACCAAAATTCACTGTAACTCAGTATAATGTTTCAGACCGTTACGGAGACATTTAGTGCCTGTATGGTTTTTACATTTCAGAACTGTATAAAAAACGAATAATATCAATATACTTGAACCGCTGAACTATTTTTTTTTCTGTGATTCAATACACTGATACCTAGCATATAATGCAGGTGGTAGCAATAAACACCACAGATCAAATGTGTCTTTCTATAACAAGGCAAAAAACATGACTTTACTAAACACAACAAAATTTGAGCATAATTATGACATATTAATAACAAAATAAAAGCAACAACAGAATTCAAATAAATTATAATCCATGTTGGACTTGGTTTTCCCACTTTATTTATTGTACAGACATATTATTTTACTTAATATTGCATTAATAGTTCCTGTTGAATATAATATAATATAATTAAAGCATATTAGATTTCACTGTGGACTAATGCAACACTTTTTGTACTTCAATCAGTTTTACAGTATTTTACAATAAAATTGCCTACAATTACATTTATTGCCCATTAAATGTAAAACAATTTTTTCACTGTATTGGGTGAGGTAATGTAGGTCAGGTTTGTTAAATACCATTTAAAATTAACTGTAGTTTAATGTATTGAAAACCTAGTTAATTTGCACCGCATTCACAACTCTCTCTTGTAACTCCTTTCTCCATATCCGTCTGTAACACCCACACATGTGTGCACCACACACACACACACCACCCACTCACACACACGCACACGCAAACAGCGCGCACACACACACCACCACACACACACCCACACACACACACACACACCCCCACAAACAATCTCCATCTGCCCCCAGGAGCATAGGTGGGTGGCCTCCAATCCCTATTTAATGAAGGCTATGCTTTTTTTTTTTTTTTTTGGATCACGAGTGAGCTGCCGTCTTCAAACACACTAGCAGGAGACGTCTCAATAGCTCTTCATTATTGCAGGCAGAGAAAAACGCACAGGCTCAGGGACTGAGAGAGTTAGAGCACAGGAGAAGATCTTCAAGTGTTTATTTCTACTGCTCTTCTGATAAAGACCAGGCTGGCCGCTCCGTCTCCGATGGCTTCCCAGTACTTCTCCCGCACTTCCTGCATTGATCTACTGAAGCGAATGGACGGGAAAGGATGAGATGTGTTTTCATGTTTGTTTAGTCTTTAAACAGTTTGTCCTCACTTATCACTACACACATTTCTTCCAAAGATGAAGGAGGCTGAAATGTATTTATTACCTGGTATCAAGCCAGAGGTGAGAAAGTAAACACTAATAAAAAAATGTTACATTTGCACTGAAACTATTTAGTTTTCTTGACAAAAATGACTATGGTAAACTGTTGAAATAGCAGTTACAACACTACAACTACAATAAAACCCTGTAGAATGTAGAGTTTGTAGTAAAGTGTTGAATTTGTAGTATTTGTAAAGTAACCACAGATTTTTATGAAATCAATCATGGGTTTACCTCAACAATCGTAGTGTAACTAAAGTATTTTTCCACTAGGGCTGGGCGATATGGCCAAAAAATTATCACATTTTTTTTTTCCATATTAGTCGATATCGGTAATTATCACGATAAATGTCAAATTTTATTTCTTTCAAGTTTAATGGCAGATTTTTGCTCCTAAGTGAAAGTTGTAGAAACCAGATGGTTAATTGTGGTTTTAAACTATTCTTTATAGTCAGAATATGACAAGCACTTTGTTTTTGAATTCTTTACACCTTTCCAGTCATTTTTCCTTAGCAAAATATCTTCATAGAAAACAATAATTTCTTAGTTCTGCATGTTCTAATAAGTAATATTGTTTCAAATCAAGAAACAGGTTTGTGTGCCTGATATATTATAATCTACAAAATGTGTCTCTTAGAAATACACATTTGATAGTAGCTTGAGTTAGGATGTAGATTTATGTTCATTATCAAAATCAGTAATATCTGTAAAAATTGTAGCAATCTCATTTTTATATGGTGAAATTTAATTATTCTGACTGTTTGAGGTGTTTTTTTTTAAACTATTGGTCTTCCATGGTAGCATACATTTAGATCATGATAATCACAGTTAAAACCACAAATATAGCACCTCAATACCATGGTAAAAATGTAATATGGCTTCTAGGTATTTGTATGAAAATCAGTAGTCTAAATACATTTAGTATAAACACATAAACGCTATAGCTTAATTACAAAAAATACTGTAATTAAATTCCATTACTCCTTTAATACATTTAACACATCTACATTAATAATATAATAAAATTCGACACAAATACCCACATTTCCGACACAATACCAGTTTGCTGTATGCTAACATAATCAGGGTGCGAACTACGGGGGAGCTAGGGGGAGCTCGCCTCCCCTTATTAAGACATGGGCTCCCCTGAAAACGTGGTTTGTGAAATTTTGGGGGGTCTCAAAAAAAAATATTGACAATGTGTTATTTTGACGTGCAATTTCAGTTTTGTGTAATGTGATCATCGTGGATTATTATGTGTAAAATTGCAAAAATATAATTCATTCATGCATGACGGCGATTTAAAATAAAGATAACTATACATGCTATTCCTATACATGCTATTCTTGTCATGAGCATCAAGGTGTGCTTTTTAATCTAATAAACATTATATTGAACATTTATCGAACTCTTGTTATCGTTTATCGAGGAAATTTATACCGCGCGATAATTATCGCTATCGATTTATCCCTAGCCCAGCCCTAACTAAAACCACAGACCTTAACTAAAGTTAACTACAGGAACAAGAGTTTAACTGTAGTATTTGTTGTAAAATCACAGTAACCTCAAGTAAAACATTTTTAATGGAAATTAAGTAGGTTTTACTACAGGAACAATAGTTCAACCGTTGTATTCGCTGCAAAATCATAAGTAAAATCCTCCTTTATGAAAGTTTTGTTACAAGAACCATTATGTAACTATTGATCCATAATGTCCATGGATCCATATGTGTACTCCAAAAATGCTACAGAGTATTTTAGGTTTAGTAACTTGGTACTTAGTTGAACACTATGTTCAAAAAAGAGAAATTAAACCAAATGAACTATGCTTCAAGGGCGGATTAGCTACTAAACACATCAGCGAACGTTACCCTCTTCAAAGTTTTACATAGACGGATATCTTTATTGAAGAATTAATAGCTATTGAGACGTCCACCTACAGAACTCAAGCGATATGATACTCATCTGTCTGTTTGTCAGCCGCTGGCCTCCTTATTAAGCAGCGTTAACTCTATAATTAGCCACTTAATTAGCAAAGGGGACTTGATTGACAGTTTGGAGCCAATGACTCACGTTCAGGACGAACGTCTAAGCATATGTGTGTTGTTCGAGTGTGCTAGCGCCCGCCGGCGACACATTAAGACCCACCTTAAGATCAACTCGTATGCCAAAACCTCTTATGTTAGCAGAAGTCAATCTGTGTGTGTCAGAGACTACAAAAGTGGGATTAGTTCTGGGGAATGATACACATTTGTTAATCCCAAATAAATGATGTCGTCTTTTATAAAGCCTTGGAATGACAAATTTCAGTCAGATGCCTCAGTATGAAATATTGTACAAGTAGAATCCTTGTTGATACTGGTGTTGTCTGAAAACTTCTTTGCAATAAAGCAATTCCTTGATAATTGTAGTAATTACTGATTTCTGAAACAGGATCGAATGACTGGTCATAGTTTAGGATGCACCATATAATAAGTGTGTATATATA